>VZTA01011801.1:98126-138412 GCA_013398855.1 Mohoua ochrocephala
GGGGGGGGGTGGAGAAATATGGATAGAAATATGTACAAAATAAGTGGTATTCCTGCCTTTATTTCCTGGTCAGGTGTAAGGGTTAGATAAGCCTTGTGTTGCAGTATTGCTGTACATGCAGAGGTGAGTGTGCTCACATCCGTGTCTGGGAAGCCTTGAAAACATACCCAGCCCCTTTCTGGTTTAATCTTTGAGAGGTGAGTCTGGTAATGTTTCAAAAATTAACATACAAGGAAAGCATCTGCCTTTGTTTTTTGTTAATTAGAACAAGCAACTTCACTGCATGGGCAATAGGCTTGGACCTATCTTGTTCAATTAGCATCAAAAATGTTTGAGATCATCAGCTGGGAAATGCTGCAGATCAAAGTGGAAATGAGATTTTTGTGTTAGTCTGACATTGACATTATACCTACTCCCTCAGGTGAATCCCCATAGGGGGTTCACTGCAGCTTATTCACGAAGGCTTGTTGCCATCAGGGGTGAAGGCAAAATTATCAGCTTTATTGGTTTTTCCTCTTTGATAAGAAATCTAAGAAATCAACCTTTGTTTCTGAAAACATCTTATAAAAAAAGTATCTGTAAAGACTCAGTAATATCCATTCTCTTGTCACTAGGGTCTTATTTCTGAGATTCACAGATATATTTCTCAGGAAGCTGCTGAAACACCATTTGAACAACAGCAGAACTTTATTAATTAAATATGTCAGTTTGTAACCAGGCCTGTTAAAAAGGAAGATCTCGTTATTGAAGTACTACTCAATAATTTTCAAAATGGCGAAATATTGTCTCTCCTTCAATGCAGTTCAGTACTGAAAGCAATCATGATCTTATAAGCTTGTCAAAAAGTGTACTTGTGTTTTTCACTAAATTTCATGCATTTAAGGGGTCAGGTGGTCCACTTGTGCTGTGCTACGTGCTGAGCTTGGGATTGGTCCTTAGGCAGGACCGAGCAGCTCAGGGCTTCTGTAGGTTTTTGTTTCTTAATGAGAACAGAGATGGCAGTTGTTGCCCTGAGCATTACGCAGAAGAGCAGAGTCTGTAAGGCATTAGCTAATGTGTTCTTGGTGGGAACGTCCAGCTCTGCCAGAGCCGTGGAGGCTCCTCTGAGCCCTTTAGATGTTTATTGATCAAATACAGCCTTAAAAATGCATCACAAGCATTTCTGTCCATGCTGCATTTAATTGATCTACATTTCTAGAACCCTCTGTACCAGGGAGACAGATCCTATTGATTTTGCTTCTTGAAGAGAGAATAAGTTCCTGAATAGGAAGTCGTTAATTATTGTGTTATGTTTGCAGTGGCTGTTTGGGTTTGCTTCCTTCTGTTTGCCTGGCTATATTTTTCCCAAAGAGATTATAGTTAAAGAATACCATCTTTTTGCAGGCAAAGCAACCTTCCAGTTGCAGTTCTCTGGTGTGGGTTGTATGAGCTCACAGCTCTTGAGTCGCAGTGTTTCTATTTGCGGCTGTAAAACTGTCAAGAGGAGAAATTGCAATGGCAATAAACTGGAAATGCATTTCATGTTCTCACCTTTGCCCCAGGACATCTATGGTGGCATATAGTCTGGGATTTAACTGCTAATGGCTGAAATGAGAAAATTTAATTGGGAGAGGCTCTTTTTACTGTAGGGATAAAATGGGAAATGTTTGCTTGCCTGTTGCCCATCACTTCCTTTCAAGAGAGCTGCAGGAATGAATCCCTGGTGTTCCCCAGGCAAGCAGCCCCGTGTGCAGCTGCAGATCCCCTGACTGTGTCGTGAGTGCTTTACAGCTTTTATTGCCAGCCACAGCTGTGACTGTGTGCTCAGGGATTTGATGCTAAAGTTTACTTGGTACTTCATTTGCCTTCCTGTTAAAGATGGCAGTGCTTGTCCTGATACATATCGAGTTGAATACCTTATTCTCATGTCCTCTCTGACATGCTGATGGAATTATGGAGCTGCTTGGAAAGGCTGCTGTGGTGGCAGCACGTCTGCACTGCCAGAGCCTCAGCAGGAATGGCCTCATGTGCTGGGTTATCAGATGCGAGGGGTTGTATCCTCACGATTTATGAGCTGTCCCTGAGGAGCTGCTCTCAGCCTGCAGGCTGTCCTGAGCTGTCACTTTGATAGGGACACATGATGGTTCTATCCTCAGCATCCTTTAATGACAAGTTATAATGCCAGCAGAAACACCTGGAAGCATCGAACTGAGCAGTGCAGATGGCATGAGGAGTTATTTCCTCCCTGCAAGCCCACTCTCCCATGTGAAAACAACATGATTATTAACATGTTTTATAGAATCTTATGGCACTAAGCAGAGTGAGTGCAGGAGAAAACCCCAGAAGCCCCCAATGGCCTTTTAACCCTGTCTTTGAGTTTATTGGCCTGAATTGGATTTTTGTTGTTCTCACAGCGATTATAAATTATCCAATTCACAGCTTCGCACACTCTGTTATTTGTTGAACAAATACAACCAGGTCAGAGGCTGAGCTGGCAGCTTCTGCAGCGTGGCACAGGCCTAACCAGGAGGCAAACATCCCCATTTCCGTCAGCTGGAGCACGGCTGGGATTGTGCCCAGCAGGTCCTACTGTTAATTAGGTCTGCCAATTAAAGTAGTGATGTGCCTAAAGTTAAAATCAAGACCAACTCGTCTTTTAGGCAGCCAGCTGACATCCCTCCACTTGAATGCAAAACCAGTTTCAATATTTTAATTTTATTTATACAGAAAAATTGTCATCAAAATTTCCACCAAAGAAAAAGCTTCCTGTTTTTTGTTCTTTCTGTGGTTCATACCTTTTCACCTCAGAAGAGGAGGGCAAACTGTGAGAGAAGTAGTCTGTTTGAAAGAAAAATGTTACATTGTTATTTTTCATTAAAAGCACAAATTTTTCATTGTTCTAGTGGGGATACAATAGCAGCTTACAATGAGAACTCACAGAAATGTCCAGCACATAATAAAATGTTAAACTTTTAAACTAATGGCTCAATATTTTTTTTACTGTTTCTGCTTGGCAACACCTTGCAGTATTTGTAATAGGGAACATTCACACTTTTCTTAGACTTTTAATGTTACAGTACACAGAGTAATTCTTTAACCAAATTTTTAAGAATTTACCAGGGATGGTTGATTCTGAAGAGTGTTTGAGGGAGAAAGGAAAAAGCCTGTAGGCAGCATGAGATATCTGTAGTCATAATAATTTATTGCTTGCAACCCTCCAGGATACCTGTTATGATACATGATGAGAGAAACTGTGCTGGAGACAGTTTTAGCTTTATGCAACTGAATTTTAAAATAGTGTATCAAATCATTTTATATCCAGCTATAAGTCTAAAACATGGTGTTTTCCTGCTTTCACATGGGCTACTTGTTGAAGTTCCCTATTCTGACTTTGCTTGAGTTTTTGCTTCTCCCACGCTTCAAAAACAGGATTTAAAATACCAAATGCAGCAACTGAAATAGCCAATTTTTAGATGGGTGATCTTTGCTCCGATCATGTTTTTAAGGGATCACTGAAACAGCAGCCTGTAGTTGAAGTATGTCCTGATCTTAATGAAGAAGGAATGATGTTCTCCTCTTTCAAAATGTTTTCAAAGTGTGAAAGCCTTCTTTGGGGATACTCAAAACTTAAACACCAGTTTAAACTAGTGAATCTGAACTTGTGTACTCACTTGTCATTGGAAAATATTTTCCTGTGTCTGCATGTGTTGTTACTACAAAGTTTATAATCTAAGATAGGAATTAGCCTTTGTTTTTTCAAGGAAAGCACAGATGAATCCAATTTATATCTCTAAATGTTGTTTCAATAAGGAGAAATGTTTTTAAAAAATAACTATCTATATTTTCATCAGATATATATGACAGTAACTTAAAGGATTTTTATCAGACCCTGAAAGGGCAAATAATTGTGCCAGGCGATCATTCCTTTAACGGGGTGATGAATGCAAAACATGAATGTGTGATGTAAGGTGAGAAATTAAGATTTCAGTAAATTCACTGCCAATTGTACTTATAACTAATGGTCAGGAATATCAAATAGCCTAGAGGACTGATTTATCTACCTCCTGGATTTCACTATTTCCATACGAAGGCACCCCTTTGACTATTTTTCTGGATATAACTTTCGTGCAGTTTTGGATGCTGATGCTTAGAAGAATCCATTTCTGCAGCTGGTCCAAAAACCAAAATAGAGAATTCAATAGAGCTGTGAGACAGGACCATGGGAACTCCTTAGAAAAAAGCTAAACTGAACTTTGCTTTTCTCAGCCAAATGAAGCCTGAGGCTGAGCTGGCCCATGTCCGAAACACTGATGAGTTCAGGCAGCTTTTGCAGTAAGTCATATATGCAGTATCACCTTCTAAGCCTGCGCACTTTTGCCTCATAGCTGGAGTGAAAATAGAGATGTAAAATACCTTTGGAAACTGTTGTGCTGTTGTCCTGACAAGTTGAAATAATCACAACTGTTGGCCACATAACTTTTTTTTTTCTTAAGGAAAAGTGTCCTTGGGTTGGTCCCTCTTTGCTCTCTCTTCTCTCTCTGAGTCTCTCACTCTGTCTTTTCCCTGTTTGGCACCAGGCCTTTGTAAAGTTCAGTAGTGACTGATAGAATATTGCATTTGTGGAGTTAAACTTATATAGTTACATTATGGAGATCAGATGTTGTGAATACCTGTCTCGGGGTGACTTTATGATGTGTATCCCCTATCGCCTGCTCTATGCCCAGACATGACTCCTGTGCCTTTCTGTATCTTTAAAACTGGGTGCAAGAGAAAGAAAGAAAAAAGCCAGACAAACTTTTCAAAACAGTTTTGCTCCAAGGACATTCACTCCCCTGCATTCCTGCTGCGGCAGAGCAGAGGAAAGCACCTTCCCTGCTTTTCCCGGCTCTTGGCTCCTTTTCTCGGAGGAGAGAGACGGAGAGTTAAACTCCTTTGTCTCCCTGGGACTTTGGATTTTTTCTTCTTCTCTTCTGGACTGTTCAGAACACCAGAACATCAGAACCTCTCTGGGAGGCCTCACACCTCGGCCCGGAGGGGCCCGAGGCGACCCAGCTCTGAAGAGGAGAGAGAGAGAGAGAGAGAGAGAGACCACACCCACGGAAAGGACTCTAAAATTTTCCCAGGTTTTCTCTCCACAGTGAGAGGTTTTATTATTCAGAATTATTCTTTTCCCATGTGTTTGTTAAATAAATAGTTTTTTTCTCCTTTCACTTTCCTTCGAGGAATTTTTCCCGAACCTGTTGGGGGAGGGGTGGCTGTAACCTGCCTTCTATAGAGGAGACATTCCTCCCAGAGTGTTCCTCCGAATTTTTGTCTCAAACCAGGACAATACCAAAATAAATAAGCTCAGAGAGAATTATTGTCTTAATTAGGTCCCAAATCTAATCCAGTGAGGATTTACTGCCCATGTATGGGTACTCTCATCATATATACACAGAGGGAAACATCTAAGTCAAAGAGCACGGAACAAAGATCCCAAACTACCTGGAAGAGCCAGATGTTTGCTGTGCTCCAGAGTGTCTACTTATCACTATCAATTTTGACAGTAAGCACTAAATTATTGTATGAATACACTTTCCTTAAAACTGCCTGAAGGAGCTAAAATGTGATTAACAGTTTCCTTCCTGACCTTCTGTAAAAAACCGTCTCCACTAAACAGTTTGGCCCATTCAGGATTTTCTGTCCTGGCTGACCAAGTTCAGACAACTTCTGCAAACAATAACTTCATTTCATTTGGCATCAGATGGCTGGGGTAACTTAATTTCAATTTACATTATGATGCTTTCTGTGGTGCTTTAATATAATATTTGTTTCAGTGTTCACTCTAGTGTTCATTTTGGCATTGAGCTCTGAGGGGAATGATTTCCAATGGATGTTTCAGCTGTAGCCACACGAGCTAAGAATTGGGAAGCTGGTTTGCAACTGGGCAACTGCTGTCTGTGCCAAACGGCTGCAGACATGTAAAAACATTTAAATTTGCTGTTCCATCTAGGAACATATTTCAGAGGGATCTCTTCACTCCAGTATCAATCCTGAAATCTATTATCTTAAAAGAAATGTGTGGCCGAATGAGCACAGCTTTCCTGTTTTTACTGCTGAAGTGAGCAGAGTTCAGCACTACGAGCTGCCAGCACAGACTTAAAGACTCCTATGGCAATTCCACTTATGGCAGGATTTTCTGGCATCAGTTTTTCTGATATTCCTGTTTCCCCATAACTTTTAGGAAAGGCAGTTGTTCTCATATTCTTGTAACTCTTACATTTTCAGGAATTGCTTCATGACCATAAGATAAATCCATTGCTTCTTTTGCAATTTGTTTTCAAAGAAAGAAGAACAAACAACCCTGTGTTTCCTGTTCACCTGATGCATAGAAACTTGCCTCTAGGAAAAAAATAATTTATAGTAATTTATTTCCAATTCCTTTACTCAGTACCTGAGTGCTCTTCTGGAGTTTTTTTGGTTGGCTTTTTTTTTTAAGGTTACTTCCTTTGTCTGCCTTACCATTTTTTTAGCTAATGCTATTATCCATCTAATATCTCTAAATATTACAAGTAGGCTGAAAATAAAACGAACAAGTAGGAAATAGCTGTGTGCCATCTAGCCCCTCTTCTTTTAAGAAGCTATTAGGAGTTTTGGTCTTCATTTGGTTTGGGGTTGAGATCAGGTACTTAGTGAGCTGTGCTGAATTTATCCTTCATTATGCTATTGTAACTGGGACAAAGCCTTTAATCTAAAAATATATTCCCCCTATTCGGCTCTTCAAATTTTGTGTTTTGATAAACTGATGCGTTGCAAAAACTTCTTGGCTTGGCTTCTGAGATGTGAAGTGGGACAATCTTCCATTGTATAAATTAATCATAAAGGCACACTAAATTTTCCATTATTTTGTTGCTAAGGGAAATGTTACTGGGAGTGGGAAGGTGTGTGGGCAGAGGGGTGGTGGATGGGAGCTCCCATGAGTGAGGAGGGTGAATGTGCCCATTCAGGTAACCACAGCCAGGTGAGGTTCACAGTGGATTTTCTGGCAGCTGGGATTGCCCTGACAGGCGAGGTGAAGCCTCCATAATCTCTCGTGGTGGTGTTAATGTCTGTCAGAACCTGTTCTTTCAAATTTTCTGTCTGTGTTTCCTGTGTGAAGATTGAAGTGAGGATAGTTTGAGCTGGGAGAAAAGTTGAAAGCTCATTCCCTGCTCATGAGTTCATCTTTTAACTGGGTTATACTTTGCTGACTTGCCTTGTTGCAGGGGGTGGTTGTTGAATTTTCTCCTAATGAATTGGCAGTATCAAGATGTCAAGAAATCCATTCAGTGTGTGTGAATTTCAGTTCCGTGAGGAGCCATTTGAATATGTACTGAAAGATAAAGTCACTGCTGGTGATGAAGTGTATCAGATAAGCTGAAATGCATTTTAGTCAAAACTGGGTAAAAGAAATCAAAAGTCCTTCATGCTAAAGGTTAAATATGTGCCTTTGCTCCAGCAGTATCAAAGTGTCACTTCAGAGCACTTTCACGGAAGCCGCATCTTCAGAGCAGCGTTCTTTCCCTTTGATTGCTGTGTCACTCCATAGTGACCTTTCAGCACTGGATCCCCAGGACACAGAGAGACAAAAATGACGCTGTGTCCCTCACTGTTCACTCTTGACATACTTTCTTTTATCTCTTCTGTGGAGAAGGAAGGGATGAAATGGAAGTTTGTAATGTAAATCCATCAGATCTTACAGACAGTATTTTTGCACTTGCTGGCTTCCCAGCAATGCTATTGATGATCTCTAAAAACACATGCTTAAATTTAATCCAGCCTTAAGTGGATACCATTTTTTTTTTTTCTTGCCTAATATCATTGTGGCTCCAGAACTACTGAGCAGATTGGCCTTTTAGATTTTTACTTCTCACTCCATCAAGAGAACAAAATTGTTGAAGGATCATGTGGCTGGTTAAGGAAGCAAAGAAACATTTTTCAGCTGAGTTATATTTCTGTTGTTGAGGGAGACATGACTAATAAAGGAGCATTTTCCTAGTCCTCCTTTTCAGTTTTCATCATAGGAATTTTATGAAAAGTTGTGCCAATAATAAAGATGGGGAAAATTATAGGGAAGCATTTTCAGCTTTTCTGAAATTGCTTTTCTGTACCTTTTTCTCTAACTTAAATTTTCTCTACACAGGCAATTTTTGCATGTGTGCAGCAATGCTTGAGAATGGGTTTTTGCAATAGCTATTCTGATTTTTCAACTCTTATCCCTCTTGGTGAATCATAAATGTTTAGTTATGGGACTGTCCACACTTATTTTTCACATATCTCTCACCTCAAATTAATACATTCAGTAACGCCATTTTGGGTTTTTCTAGAACTATTCCAGTTCATGATTTCATAACACTTGATGTTCTTTGATGCTGTGAGATAAAAATTTTCCCCACCCCCTTTCCTCTTGGTGCTTGCTCTGTGATGAAGGACATTTGCCTTCGTAGTCAGTGTTATATAAATATTCCAGACTGTTTATTTTTCCTTCTAGCCAGGATTATTGCAGTAGTTCTGAGGAAGTTTGCAGAGCTGCCCATTGCTCAGATGAGCCACAGCACTGTAGTCCTGCTCCCCTGCATTGGCTGGAGGTGCCTGGCCTGTTTGACCAGTTCATGGCAGTTCTGAACCTTTTCTTGCATTCCAGCTTTGATAGTTCTCTCTCAGCTCTCTAATATTTCTTACCAGTTTATTTAAACCTCCACAAAGTGACAAAGCTTTTCACTCCCTGAGTGGATGCACTGAGCTGACAAGTTAATTGTTCATTTGTACGTGACTAAGGCTTGCAGGAGGCTCTGAGCCTGAGTGCGTGGTCCGTGCTCGGCGTGTGAAAGCTGTTCTGCACTGAGTGTGTAACCTCACCAGCAGAGTGCTCAGCTATGCAGCACGCTGCAGTTTTGCTGCCACAGAACGCGAGACCTGGGGCTTGCCAGTCTCTGTGTAGAAAGAAGAGGGAGAGCTGGAGGTCTAAGCTTAGCAGTCCTGCCTGGAGAATGACAAGACAAGCCCTGGATGGGCTTCTGTGTCCAGCAGTCCCCGCCATGCATGCAGCCTGGCTTTTCCATCAGAGCCCAGTGAAACAGCAGCTATGGCTTTCTCCACACAGACATGGCAGGATGGAAAGACTTCTGTGTTCCCAGCAGCCTTTTGGCCTGCACACATCCCTGCCTTGTCTTCCTCCAGGGCTGATCTCGCTGCCAGCTTTGCAAACAACTCGGAAAGGGTCACATTTTTGGACTTGCCCCGATTTTGCTGTCTCCATTTTTCGAAATACTAATTGAGAAATGTTTATAGTTATCTGAAAGTTCTTAAAAATTTGGAATGCCAGAAATTCACCTCCTAGTGATGGAAGAGTTGGGTGCCCTAAAATCTGAGAGCTTCACTTGGGGCTTGTTCCTCCCTGCCCACGCTGCAGGGGTACAACGTGTTCTGGAGCTTTGCAGGAACAGTGTTTCTGTAATCAGCACACGATGAAGAGATGATTAAGCCTTGAGAGGTTGTAAGAGTTATGTTGGAAATGCAGAAAATATATTCTGAATATAAGTTTGTACTTGTGGACAGACACCAAGAGTTTTTCAGGGCAAACAATTTTTGATTTACAGTTAAGACATTGGGAAGTGACTGATAGCAGAACCTTCAGCTCTCAGCATCTGTCAGGAAAGTACCTCATGTTTTTAAATTGATTTGTGTAATGGGATTTGTTGTGACCTTGTAGAAGTAGTATAGAAAAAGTCCTCAAAAGTAAAGCCTTCTGCATCCTCAGAACCTATTTCATGTGTAAGCACTGCGCTGATGCCAGACTCCTGGGAAACTGGGGAGGTGCTTCCACAGCGAGTGAGTGAAACTGTGACTGTGCTTTGTGTTTCTGTCCCAAGGTTTTACGACACTGCTCAGTAACTAAGGAGGCAAACCACATGTGAAGAGTGTAATTTCTGAGGTAGCACAAGGCTTTTGCCCTGGAGTCTTTAGCAAAGAGATCTTTTTCCTTTGTATTTCTATCTGAGACTGTTTTGACAGAAGAATAGCTGACTCTTTATATTTTCTCTGTGTTTAACAGCATGTGTTTTATGTGCTTGCATTGCAAAACTATAAATCCTAGAATAAACAGATGATGAATTCCAGAATGTGTTTTAAATTGTCTGGTTGCAGCAGTGTCTGTACTCATGGAGAGGAGCAACACCTCCCAAATCCTGAGCCGTGTGCATCCTCTGAGAGGGGAAGAGTCCTTCCTTCCCCACATATAACTGTGGATGTCTCAAAGTGTGAGGTTGGGCTGTGTTGATTTAGGTAATTGTCTTCTGTAGATCAGAAAAGCTACAATATCCTGAGGGTACAGCAAGCAGGTTTGTGGGGTTTTTTTCACTATGAGCCTACCCAAAGGACATAGATTTTTGGTTTTGCTCTCTATACAAGCAAAGATTGTCTCTGAAGTGCTGAATCAAAGCCCATCATTTAGAAAATGCTGATCTTATGTTGAGGGCTGCAGGCTTGGGCAGTGCCTCAGCACCCTCTTGGCTATTTCCAATTTAGTTACCCCCAGTGCCAGGTAGCCATTTGTGTTTTATTTATGGATTGAATTTGTGGCGTCGCCTACCAGATGTTTAGTGATTTTCTGCGTATCAAATTATCCATTTAAAGGAAGGAGGGAACAAGATTTTGAGCATTGGTGGAGCTAATCTGACTTGTAAACTGAAGGTTGCACCAACTGAGTTTTAGGGAAGAGTGGAAAAGCAAAAGAACTGATGGCCCAACTATTTCTTTAAATGGTTGCATGAGCCACCTCTATTCTGAATTAACTACTTCAGTTTCAATTAGATGACTTGAATGGTGACTGTTGGGATAAATATCCTTGGAAAAAAGCAATAGAGAACAGTAATTAGTGACAGGAACTTCACTTTTTCATGACAGCAGACAAAATCCAACAACTTCATTCTCTCCTGGTATTCTTCTTGGTTTAATGTCAGATAGATAACGGTATTCTTTAGTGCCACATTTTTGGTGTCTGATTTAGAGTTCTGAAAAAGTTAGGGTTCTGTTGATTGATTATTTATGAATAAACTTTGAATTGTGATGTGCATGAAAGCTTGTTGGGGCTTTTTTTCTGTCAGTAGTCAAAATGTGATGTGCCTAGGTCTTGTTCCATTCTGTGGGTATAAATGAAAAGCTTTATCAACATAAACTGATTTAAGCTTAGTAGCAAGTGTGACTCCAAAGCTTCATAGCAACAGAATTCATAACTGGTGCATCCTGATATAATGTAATTGAAGTTGATGCTCTTGTACCTGTTTGTGCCACAATACATTTATTTTTATAGCTGCCTTTCCATGAAGACAGGCCCCAATTGTTCATGGGCAGTGTTGTGCCAGGCTACGTCAGCTGCAGCCCATCAGATCGTTTCAGCAGTGCTGCACAGTGATGCGTTGGGGCTCTCCAGAGGCTCAGCAGGCAGAGCTGGCAGTGCCTGGGGCTGCACAGCCTCTGGGAATGGCAGGGTGGAGACTCTCCTACACCACTCAGTGAAGCCAGTTGTGTGGCCGTGTTCTTCCTGCTCCTCAGACCTCCTACGGGATGCACAAAGATGTTGGGAAGGGAGGGCGTGTTACTGGAGAATGGAATGGCTTTGGTTTAGTGTGTCATTGAGGTGAGGTTGGAGCTGAGGCCCCAATAGCTGTTTCGCCTTGCTGTTGTAGGCTGCTGCTCTTGTGCAAGTGGTAGAAAGGTTTTGGCTGCAGATGAGGGCAGTAATGTGAAATAAAGTTTTATCTTTTTCTTTTTGAATTTTGCCTATGAATTTCTGTCAGTGTAAGAATGCCTTTTCTTTGACTGGGATCTGCTGCTGTCAAGTGACTGTCCTTCCAAATGGCCTCCTCTTCTTGTATGTGCATTTTCACTGCCTCCATTTGTGAAACGTCCATGCACCTGCGTTCTAACTCTTGCTTTGCAGTGCTTCTGAGAAGGTATCCCTGGAGGACATTGCTTCTTTTCCTTTCTTTACTGAATTTGTTTTCCACTCCTGTTGTGTTCCCTGTATTTAGAGAATGAGATGATCCCATTCTTACATTTTTAGGTAGATGGGTTAAAAGGCTTAAACTTTTTCACAAGTTCCTTTCTTCCTGCTGTGCTCCAGATACACAAATAATGTGTTTGGAACTGTGAATCATAAAGAAATATTTTCTATCATATTTAAGTAGGATTTAGGTAGCTCTATGAGAGATGCTCCACTATCTTCCTTTGTCTTATCAAGGACTTAACCTCTACTGCTTATTTTTGGAAAGAGAAGTAAAAACAAGAGTGTGAATGTAAAACTGGCAAACATTTCAATCTCATTCAGTATTTTAAATAAACTAATTGTTTATTGTTATTTCAATTCTAAGTTCTCTGTTGTCATTTCTGTTGGTTTTGGAGACCATTTTGCATCTCCAGATATTTATTATCCATTTTGAGAGAAAAGATACAAAGATATCAGGGCAAGATATTTTGTAGATTAGTTTCTCCTGCTCAGTATTTTTTAACAGCATCCCTTAAAATAGAAATGCAAAACTATGTGTCCTACTTTCCCCTCACTAAAATAGATGCCTTTTGTTAATTTTAGATACAGCAGAGCAGGATATGTAATTAATGATATCAAAGAATCCATATGATATTCAACAGGGTCCTAACATCAAGGACAAAAGAAGTCTGACAACAGCTGTCCCTAATGATTTGGGTTGTAAAATGTTTTCTTTTATTTCAGGAAGTTGGATGCTTTCATCTATGATGCAGCAGTGCTGAATTACAAGGCTGGAAGAGACGAAGGCTGCAAACTTGTCACGATAGGGAGCGGGTACATCTTTGCCACTACTGGCTATGGGATAGCTCTCCAGAAAGGATCACCGTGGAAGAGACAAATTGATCTCGCCCTCCTTCAATTTGTGGGAGACGGTAGGGACTGAGCTTTTTTGCTTTCTTTTCTTCCTCTATGTATGCACAGTTCATTCCGTTTTAGTAGCTCGGAGCCTGTTAGTGCCGTTCTCTTCAAGTCTTTAAAATAAAAAAAGGTAAAACAAACGAGTAAAATTACTTCTTGATGCTGAGACAGTTCTCTTCCACTTGATTCTAACTCACCTCACCGCCAAGGGCATTGGCATCTATTTTCAGAAAGTGTTCTCATATACATCACAAAGTAAAGCTGGCCTCAGTGTTAGAGAGCATTTATACATTTATTTATTTCCTTTATTTTTGTCTCTGAGCAATTCCTTGGTAGATGAGTTATCTTTCAGCATGACTGTTTTGCTATTAAAAAGTGTTTAGCTCAGTTCTGAACTGATGTGAGTGATCCCTAATCTAGGATGGATTCATTTAAGCTTCTGGTAAAAGAATGCCTATGAAATTGAATTAGGGTGACTTGTTTCATTGTACTTCAAACAAATATTTTTCATTTTAACACAAAATAGAAGAACTCTAGGTCCTCTTGGCATTTCTGCCCTGCAGGAGAAAACTTGCTGCACATCTTTGATATATTTGAAAACAGAAATGATGACTCAGTCTCCACACAGAGTTTGAACTCCTTTTTGATTGTAGAAAGCTTCATGTTTCACATGCGCAAGCAAATAGAAATATGGTAATTAAAAATTTTCTGTGGTGTGACTGACTAAATCCTCTATCAGATTGGAATATGGTGTGTATTACATAATCTTTATTTTGGTTTTTTTACATAGATGTCTGTGTTGACTTTGCATTTCTCTATCAGTGAAAGAGAGAGCTTTATCACAAAATAAATATGGGCTTAATGTCACCAGTAACAAGCTATTGAGGGTAAGAATGGTGAATTTCAGAATAATAGAAATGGCAGAGAGCAGGACTTAGCATAGAGGCCTCCTCTTCCATAAAAGCCAGGACATTAATTTTCATGGGGCAGACAATGAGTGTGTTAGTCTTCCAGCACATGGATTTTACTCCTATTATAATACTAAACAACTGGAAGAGGTGTAATCATCATGACTGGTGCATTTTGTCTGGTGTATATATGGAAATAATAGTGTCATCATATCCATCTGTTGGATTTAGAGAGGCTTGTGGAAGAAACCTCACTTACTTGGGTGAAGGAATGAATAGATGACCTGCCTTTCAAATGTCCACATGTTCTTTTGTCAAAAATTTGCCACGAACTGGCTAAAAAATTTGTTTTATATTTCTATTTGGGAATAGAATATTATTTTCTGTTTGTGTAATACTATTAAGAATTATTAAGTGCTATAATTCTGAGCCATTTTTAGATGGGCAATTTGAGTCAGAGAGGTTGAATTATTGGTCCCGTACTAAAGAAGAAAAAGCTTCTGTAGCCCAAAGGAGGATCTGAGTTGTCTTTCTCAGTGTGGGCTAACCCCTCTAGATGTTGCCAGAGCATCACTTGGGTTTTCATTCCTTTCACTTTGCATTTCCTTCATGCTTACTCTTTCATCATTTTTGATACTTATCATCCAACACAAAAAATTAAATCACAGAGAAAGAAAATAAATGAAATAGTAGGGAAAGCACTTGAAGCTATTTAAGAAAAATCTCATCAACATACTGAAGGTGCTGCATTTTTATGCTTCACCTCATCTCTGAATATCAGAGACAAAACCAAGTGGGTGGGAGGAAAGTGTGAAAAATCTTACCCTGTGTTTACACTTTGACCTGTGGACTTGCATAGCATACAAATGCTTATATCTTTAACCCATTTTTAGTAGCTGAAAATAATACAAATGAATTGTCTACAAAACTCAGTATTAAAACTTACAGAACAGCAATAGGTATAGCAAACACCCAGGTGAATGAAACCTTATTATGAAATGTCTGCTCCCTTGCTCATCTTGCCCAGAAGATAAGCAAACATTTTGAATGCACGAACCATGAGAAATGTGAATACATTTATGGCATTTTTTCAGTACTGTTGGAAGTTACTCTGAACAACTCATGAATGCTAAAACATTACTTTTCTCTTGTAAAGGATCCCTAAACTTGTTCAGAAAATGGTGTGGGCACTAGTAAAGAGAATGGTAGTTGGGCATATACGATGAGTAGAAATTATTGTAGGTATGTTTCTTTTAGTCCCAGAACTGTTTGATACCTTGTTTCACTTTATTGTGTCACAGGTCTAGAGGACAGTTTTCAGGAAAAAACCCCCCAACTACCATTTCCCCCAAATGTGGGAGGAAAAAAAAAAAGAAAAAAGATCAACAAAAAAGCCGTAATAATGAAATGTCTCCTATTGAGCTACATTGCAGTACATTGCAGGTGAACTGGAACTAAACACCAAGAAATTAAATGTGAAGAGTAATTGCCTGGAACTAGCACGACCTGATTTTGTAATCCATGTCTAACTTCAGTAGTTCGATGGATAATCTTTTTTAGCTGTGAACTTACGTAACTCTGTTTTGGTGAACTAGAAGGGTTGAACCCAGAGTTCAGACCAACATCACTTTGCTGTATCACTAAAAATCTCTTTGAAGGTCTCTAGACTAAAAGTATGGTTGGGGGGAAAGTTTTATCTTAAGATGGTACTCCTGGGAAAGCTTCAGTGGAGCCTGAATGAGATTGTTTAAGTAAATAGGCAAACACAAATGAAGGCAGAAATCTTCTTTCACATGTACAGCTTCTGCAGAATATGTTATTCCCAAAGACTAAGCCTGTAAAACAGCAGAGCCCCAAATAGTATTGAATTATTCTTCAGTATATGTAATAGGGCATTCATCAGAGTCTGGAATAATTTCAATGAGTGATTGTAAACCTAATGAGTTTCATAACTATAAGAAAAAAAACATTCTAATGAGTTCAACAAACACAATTTCTTTATATGAATATTATGTTAATAAGAGAAAAAACCTTTTTGGATTATACTATATACTTGGATAAGACCAAGTAATTTATTTAAAAGTATATCTGATTGCACATACAAAAAGCTATGATCTCATCTCTATTTTACATTTACCCAGTACTGAAATGGCCTTTTGAAATGTATTTTAGAGCTTCCAATTTCCTCTGCATGTGTCTTTCTCCTGTGATTTTTCTCATTTGATTTTTCCTTGCTGCTTCTATATCATTCTGCTATCGAAGACAGTTCACTTACACATTGAAATGAATTTTTTGTGCAGTGGATAGGAACCTCTTCCCTCTTCCTTGCTGATGTAAAACATCGAACTGAAGAATTAATTGCTTGTTCATGCAGGGGTATCTTTTCATACTTCTCAAAGCATGATGCTGTTTCTGCATTAAAGCCAATGACTTTGAACCTTCTTTTTAATCTTGTTGGCACTGGGAAAAAGTTAACTAAATACAGACGGATGTAGGCTTGTCTTAGGGATAACTTCAAGCTTTGACTGGATGGTTTATACATGTTTCTACGTGAATAGTGTTCCCATCTTGAGGACAGTTCTTCTGGGTGGACCAATTACACCGACAATTATCAATCCCACTGTGAGAGCAGTTCTGAAGTCTCCGTGTATGGAAGCAGGCCACAAGATGCCAAATTTGTTACTCTAACAAAGAAGAAAAGAGACAGAGGAAAGAAGGATGGGAATGATTTGCTGAGGAGTTTAAAGAATAGCCACTTAATTGTCTCAGAAGTATAATTATGCTCAAAAGGTTTCATCCCTTGGCCTGTGCAAGTTCACATACGTAGCCCCACTCACGGGAAGTTGAGATGAATATGCTTTTATTAGTATAAGGTTAATTGCTTTGGAACACTGGATCTCTTTAACAGAAAGAGTTGGGAGTTGCTTTTCCTTGTAAAAAGGGTATGAGTGAAGTGCATTGCTAGTGAATTTCTGGCTTTGTTCATCTTACTGTCTGTGCAGCACATCTCATTATCTGCAAAAGCTTTGAGCTGATGATTAGCATCTGCAGCTTTGTTTAAGATAGTTGATCATTGGGATGATTCTCTAAAGCTCAGTGGAGGTTGTGCTGCTTTTTTTGTCTTGCTGTGGTCACAAGATAAAACTTCCATTGTTTTTTAACAGAGAAGTAAAAATATTTCTACCGAGACACAGAAGACAATTTCTCAATCTTCTGTTGAGAAATAGAAGCACCCAGGAGTTCAAAAGCAACTAAAATGATATGGCTGCTAAGAAACAGCACCATCATTTTGTTTGGATCTTCCACCCACAGCCACAGGAATGTGTCAGAACAGAAATGCCGTGCGCTGAGGAATCACGTGATTTGTGCTTTGATTTCTTTTCTGAACCTCTGTAGGAGCAGCTGGGCAGGCTGATGTCCCCAGCACCAGCGTGTTACCTTGCAGCTGTCACTGTGTGCGCGCACAGCTCTGCCAGCACAGTGGGGTGAAGGCTCAGGCCCAGCCTGTGGGGTTCAGCAGGTCTGTACGCATCGTTTGGGAAGGCAGCCATGTTCCTCCAGCCTCCCATAGCAGGAACTTTAGGCCAGCTGTCTGCAGGCCCAGGTGTTGCTGATACTCCTCTGGCTTGGGCTGCGTGTGCCATTTAAAGAGTGGTACTTTTTCTAAAAAGATTCTGCAAAATCATCTGGGAGGCATTGGTTCTGAAACCCATTCCATCATGTCTTTGGGATTTGGTGTAGAACCACCGATGCGTAGAAAGTGAGGAGAATTCAGCTTTCTCTTTCTCTCTTTTTCTTTCAGTCTTTCTCCCATCTCTCTTTTTTGTTCTTTTTTTTTTTTTTAAAAAAATTATGAGAAGATGAGGTTATTAAACTACAAATTACAAAGCTACTTTGGAATTAAGAGCATAAGAGGGGTTCAGAGTGTGCATGGGATTGAGAGACACAGCAAGGAGCCTTTAGCTATGAGGGATGCAGCAGAATAGAGGGATAAAACACTCATGGCAGCAGAAACGGTTGGATACAAGGAACAGAAAATGCTGGGTAAAGAGAGCAATTTTGGGGAGGAGTGGAGAATACCAGCTGGCTGGCCAGGTTATGCATCTACTCATCTGAGGTATTTGTAATGTATTGCACAATCTGCAGATTAAGAGCTCAGTTCAAAAGACAATGTGGGAAGAGATCTCCAGGAAAAGAGGGCAGATGGTGTAGCTGTATTAAGCCCTTAACCCTTAAAGCTGCAAACTTTAAAGCAATTAGAGACTCAGAGACATAAAGAAGAAAACTGCTTCTGGTTTGAGTTTCCATGGAGTCTGTTATCTCTTCCTTATAACTTTCAGTTCTGGTTAATCTTTATGTGCTTTTAGGACAGCTCAGTACACTACAAATTGTTTTCCTGGATGGATAATTGCTTCCCACTCCTTAGGGGTAATAGGTAACTGTGGAAATGAGATTTGCCCCCTTACATCTGGAAGGGGAAAACTCTTTGCTATTTTTTTCATATTTTAGCATAAGCCTTCCAAATCGCTGTCTAGATTATAAGGAAGAGTAACAGTGTGACTCACACGGGCTGTTAAAGCCCAAGAAGGAAATAAGTATGTGATTATAAGGACATATTTTCAGTGTGTGCCGCTCAGGCAGAATACACCCACAATCACAGTGATTTTCTGTTTATATATTTAGTGTCCTCCTTAAGCAGTGGGTGGAACAAATGTGACTGAAGAGTGTGAGTGTATGAGTGGAGGGTGTTTGTGTAGCTGAACAAGAGTTAGAGGGATTGTAATATTGAAAGTCGTGCTTAGCAGTTCTGTTAATTCATCCTTAACTAATGGGGACGTGCAGAGTGAAGTCATGAGCTCACAGTAAGTTTATTGCTGTCAGTCATCTCTGTTCCTCTTGCTATTTTTACGGGGGAAATAACTCAGAAAATAAGAATAAAAGAGATTGTTTTGGGGGATCCAGGCCGAATTTGATAAGTTGCTGTGCTTTTATATAATCTCTTCTCTGAAACATTCTGTACGGATCATATAACTGGGTCAAATTGGAATTGATGAGCTTATTGAACCAAATGCATATCAACCCATTTGTCTGCTGACCCCACTTTTCAGGGAACACCTTTACATTTTAGAGTCCCCAAGTGGTGGGGTGCTACCCTCCTTCTCTGTCACTTAGGAGGAGTTCTCACCAGGGTAAGCATGGAACAATCTGTCCCTAAATTTGAAAACTACCTTTTGTCCAGCCTGAATAAGCAGATGATTCTGTTAGTGCTGCCAGGGTCTTTTGAAGATGATGCCCTACATCTGACCAGTGTGAGTGTATATATTTAACCCTCCTGTTCATCCTCTTTACTCAGTACATGCCAGTTTGCTGTGCCGACTGCTCAGGCTGAACCTCAGGTTAGCGCTTTGCACGAGAGCCACCGCCCCTGACATTGTCAGCAGCAGCCAGCTCCTTTGGCACCTTCTGCTCTGACACATGCGCTGTGATCTCCTGCCGGTGACCTGCTCCTGGCCTGTGCCTTATGCAAGTCTCAGGGAAGTGCTGACACCAGAGGTCTGCTGTACTTAACTCGCAGAGCAACGAGGATGTCGGGCTGCAGCTCTGCTTTCCCCACTGGGACAGGGCATCCTTTCCTCATTTGGCCCAGGCACTCTCCTGCAGGATGTGCAGACTGCGCATAGCGGGGAGGGTTGCAATGCATGAGCTAGTACGATATATGGGAGAATTAATTTTTCCAGACAACTCTCATTGATGAGAGTTGCAAGGCCATGGTTTTTGGAGTCACGGGTGGGTGACTGCCCATGCAGCTGCAGTTGCTGATACAGCTGCCGAAGGGCCTGGCAGTTTGGTGCAGGTGTACCTGGCACTAGGGGTTCCAGTGCTCAGGTGGTTGCAGGTGCCTGTGTGCCACAGAAACAAAAGGAATCTGGGGAGACCAGTAACCCCCTTAAAATAATCCCAGAGAACTGACACATCTCAAGAGACAGTGACACAGGCTGCAAAAGGGCAGTGTGTGTGTCAGCTGGGCACCAGGGAGAGGTGGTACAGCCTGTAAAGCCTGCTGAGGGCCCTGATGATGAAAAGCATGTAATTCTACCCTATCATCCCTGCAGGGGATACCCTGTATCATTTCTATGTCTGGATAATGAAATTTTTATTGTGACGAAATTGTTTGGGGGACACAGTGGACAGTTTATCAGTCCTTCCCAGGATGATAACGTGTGAAAGAGGCTAGAGGAGTTTATACTAAAATGTAGAAAGAAAGGCACTTGTGGGATATTCAGGCCAAATGGTGAACTGGCATGTTTCTGTGCAAATAGCAGCCAGAGCAGAGAGCTCCATAGCCACAGGAACAAACCCAGGAGGAGCACAAAGGGATCAGAACACTGTTTGCGCTGTAACCTAAACCCATTGTAAATAGTGTTGAATTACCAGTGAGAGAGCTGGAATGTTGCAATTTATTGGAGTGTATTTTGAATGAATACTGCAGAGACTCAACGCTGCTTCAACTATGGATTTTAAAAGCACTTGCTTATGCTCATTCTCACACTATAAATGAAGCAGATCTTTTATGATACAGTGCTATAGAATTTTTTAAAATCTCTTAATGTAGGAATCGTGTAGTCATTTGTGAGTTTTTCAGGTTAAATAGATTGTGGATGTGTTAAACAGGAAAGAAACACTTTTTTTTTTTTTGTCAAATACATTGCAACTCTTCATTTTCTGGTCTTGTGCTAGCATCATTATGTTTCTTCTTGCTGAGCTCTGCAACTGCTCATTTACACGTTAATCTAGTCCACACATGAATGAAGGTAGGAAATGATCGTGGCATTACATTCCTTTAGTGTCTGAAGTGAAAACAAAAAGCCTTAAAATAAGTCTGATAAATATTTATGAGTAACTTGAGACCCCCCCCTATTAGATGCAGACTTGAATTCCATTAACACTCAGTTCAGTGAGGCCTGGCATTTATGTATATTGAGGTTGCTGACTAGGATTTCCAAGGTCTGTTTTATGAAATATTTGGAGCGCCCACTTGCTAATTAGTATTATGCACACACAGGGATGACTGAACTCTCCTGTGCCTGGTAATCACAAATTGCTGGCCTTTCAATTGCCAAGTGTAATATATTGCTATAAGTGTCATCGCCCTACACATTCAGCTTACAAGTCACACCACCAAAAAGGATTTGAAAGACAACATTCCTCCAAACGGACTTAGTTCTTTTAAATTAATTTATTTTCTGAACCAAATTATAACTAGCCTCAAAGTTCAGTGTTTTGAATTCAAACTCCAGGCCAAGTTTGGAAGTAATAGATTTTAATAAGGAATGAATTGACACCACAGATAAAAAAGTTTCTCGTGCCTGAGGATTTTGTAATAAAAATGTTGTGGCTTCTGTGAATATCTGGTTTAAAGTGTAACGGGCAGGAAAAGCAATAAGAAGATTGGGCATTTTTGCAGTTTTATAGGGTCAGCTATACTGAGGTGTTATTATAGTTAAATTATTGACTGTTTTGTCTGTGTTTCTGTGTGTACACACACACACACACACACATAGATATATATGCACACATATTATATATATATATATATATATATATACTGGAAATGGCAACTGCTTTACATGGAGAGACCAGAATTATCAGCCTAGTATGTCCATTCCCAGATAAGATCATTCCATAAATATGGCAATCCAATGATTCACAGTGCTTTGCTGTCTGGTTTAATGTGGATTCCTTTTGGGCATTAATTAACAGTGATTGCTGTCATTGCCAGATATTATGGAAGGGATATTGCAATAGCGGGATCTGCGAGGCTCTGGGATGCTTTGTTCTTCTTTACTTGCCAGGGCACTGTCATTTATCTTGACTCAAAACAAGCTTAGTTCATTTCTGTGGGGATGTTTTTGGAAAGGTTGCTGGATTATCAATAGTTACTTTAGATGTACATGCCAAAGGGAAAGGAACACAGAGGAAACAGTAATAAAAAAGAGGTTTAAATTCCTTCGCGAATTTTGTTATGAATAGTGAAAGGGCACAGCAGTCAGATCAAATTGATGCCTGACAGTCATGGGAGATGTGAATTTTCCTGTGGGAAGAAATGAGATGTGATTGGCAGAGCTTCAGCTACTAATGCACAGACCAGAAATATTGCTCGCTCTTTGGACTTGGGTTCTTTTCTCTTCTATAGCCTCTGTGATTTTTATTCATAGACCTTGGGGAGGACTTGAAAGGGAGATGAGGGAAACAGTCCACTGAGGTTTAGCAGAACAAAAGAAATCCAAATGTTCTAAGATATGGAAATGCAATAATGAACTCCAATTATCTATGTGTGCAATATCTATACTGTTACAATTAATAATTTATTGTCTCAATGTCCTGGATTAGAAGATTTTAAAAGATTCATTAGGATTGACTTTCGTCTTTGGGATGCTCTTAGGTATTTTGAAGATTGAGCACTGTAATTTGGGAGAAGACACATTGCCTTTTGCAGATGTAGAGGTTCAATTCACGCTTCAAGCACAAAGTTAAACTCGGAATTAGCTAGAGACTGAATAATCCCTCTTACAAATTTGTGAAATGCCTTCGCTAAAGTGCATCAGAACTTGTCCCTTCTACTTCAGTTTTTCATTCACATTCTCTGAGAAGCAATTTCTCCATCACAGTCTTGTGTTCCATTTCCAGTTGAAACTCACATCCAAATTATCTGTGGGCTGCAGCTTTCCTGGTGCCCTAGCACTCCATCCTGCAAAATGTTTTTGCACAGTAGGTCATTGATCTTCTAGTCTAGCTTGAAGGTATCTGAAATGTCAATATAGCTTCTAGCCATTTTTTTTTCTGTTCTTTTTTCCAGTGATGTATGAATTATAATACTGAAAATATATTCCCTAATCACTGGCTAAGGATTAGAGATTTGCACCATGGAAATTCTTCCCCCAGACTGAAGCCATATCTTAAACTGGAAAACACACCAAGACAGCTAATACTGTCCTTTTTGGCCCTCTGCATTGCCTGCTGTATTTTCTAGAAACAATGAAGTTTATGACAGTAAAAATTATAATATAATTACTCAGCTGACTATATCCCAAGAGAGTAAAAAAGCCTGTATGCCCATGCAGTGCTTCACTAAGAACAACACTAAATGTTTGAAAATTAGTAAATGATGCAAAATAAAAAAAAGAATTTTGGCAGAAACAGTGGCAGTTACTTGCCCACCTCTGTCCATGCTGGCAGTAGCAACCACTGCTAGGTGACAGTGTCCTTCATTTGAGGCCAAATCTCATCAGTGAAATATGGATTCAAAGTTAAGAATACACAAGAGGGGGAGGGAGGGAGCAGATTTGCTTCGTTAGCTTTAAGTAAATGAAGTGTTTTAATGTCAGTAAGGATGTGGCGCAGCCAGAACCAGGAATGCTCTGTTTCAGGCACGTGATGAGGCCGTTTGTGTTTCTGCTGCTGCCCAGGAGGCAGGAATGGCAGCAGCAAAAGGAAATAGATACCAGAGACTGGACATGCCAGGAGAGGTTCAGCCACAACACTGCAACTTATTTGGAAAGAAGAAATAAGGTTATCACAGATCAGATGGGAAAGAACAAACTTCTCATGGCACGTTCTAAAAGAATCACAAGAATTTGTGAAACTTATCTTGTGATGTTAAAGGGAAGGGCCTAAGGGAGGGGTCAGAGTGCATCAGAGAGGAACAAGTGTAGGGCACTGGAGAAGAGGGGGCATGAACGGGTCTGGTTGAGTGTCAGGATGCTTCTCTGATGATTTCTCTCTCTGATCACTACAGCCTGTCCTAGCTCTTTACTAAACTCATTCCACTCTCTGTAACAAGTGCTAATAGTTATAGCAAGCAGAAGAAAGTTCTATCTAAACCGCAGATCCTGCTTTCTAGAGCATCCAGCTTCCCACGTAATTTATGAAATCTGAGGACATCTGAAACTAGGGTGCTGTGAGTTGAAATCTGCTATATTTGCAACTCCTGGCTAGATAAGTCTGCAGTGCTCCACAAATGAAGCAATAAATGGTGCTGTATTTTTAAACTTGCAAAGACTTTCGAATACTGTGAGCAGTGATTTTTGCATTTTAACTGGTTTGACTCCTTGCTCTCCCTAGGGGAAATGGAAGAGTTAGAAACCCTGTGGCTGACTGGTATTTGTCACAACGAGAAGAATGAAGTCATGAGCAGCCAGCTGGACATCGACAACATGGCAGGAGTGTTTTATATGCTTGCAGCAGCCATGGCACTCAGCTTAATAACCTTTGTCTGGGAGCACTTGTTTTACTGGAAACTTAGATTCTGCTTCACCGGAGTCTGCTCGGATAGGCCGGGATTGCTGTTCTCAATCAGCAGGGTCAGTACTACTTTCATTTTTTCCCCCTTTAGGCAACAGACGGAATAAACACTGCCTCCCTAAAACATTATCCTTCCTTTTTTTCCCACCTGGACATTTAAAATACATGGCAGAGCATCAGTGTGATGCTCTAGAGTAGTCAATGGGCTTAGGATGCACTTGCACTCCTTGGGAAGTCTTTATCTGTTGGACTATTTAGGGTATGAATGATCATATGCCAGGATAATCAGGAATCAAATGCTGAAAACGAATACATTAAGGGGAAATTTCAATGAAGAAATGGTAGAGCTCAGATGCAGGAAATGTATTCATTTCCACATTAAAAATCCAAACAAAATAAATACTAATTTGATAAGAGACATTAGCTCTCAGCTTTGTGCATTTCTTAAGCATGAGAATTTAAAGTTATAAAAATACAGTGGAATATTTTTATAAGCTTTCCTTGATAGCAAACTTGAATAAACTGTATGAGAAAAGGTCAAACACAAGTATCATTTATGTCTGGTTAGACACTAAGGCAAGTTTTAATGATAACTTTAACCAGACCCAAAGGGGATTTACATAGCCAAGAAACTGATACTTGTGAAAAAAAAAAAGGAAATGTGGGCTTATTCTTATATTTTTGACAAATTGGTTGGGTTTTTTCTTTGTATATTTTTAAAACAGATAGAACTTTCATTAGGTAATTGATTTTTCTAGATTTTTTATATAGCTCAGGAGAACTGAAAATGATACTAAAATGGCTAATTGCTTTAAAGTGTGCTGCAATTACCCTGTTGAGTAGATTGGACCATTTTGGAACTGCATTAAAAATAGTCTGCACTACTCTGTTGGGGATTGTCTAGAAACCATATGCACCTTAACCTCCACATTTTATATTTGAACTTTATATTTCTGGCCTTTTTTTATATGATATTCTCCTAAGCAATGCAGGAGAGAAAGAGTACTTATGTCAAAGGTAAATGTCTGAGAATTGCTAGTTCACAGGGTTGGAAATGTCAATTGGGCTCACAGGAGTGACCGAAGAGTTGGAGTGAGAAAATGGGCTTCAGCCTTTTGTTCAAAATTAACTCAGATTCAGCTTTAGAAAGAGCTGGGGTTTTTTCATATGTACTGGGATAGGGATCAGAAAAGCTAAAATATGATGACTAGAAGCCTTTTTATTTCAGTGCAAGCGAAGAGTACCTTAACCTCCAATAAAATAGTCCCACTACAGGCTTGCTTAGAGGGCAAACTTAATCACTGGTTTAAAATAAGGGTGTATCTATTACTGAAGGTTAGTTTCATTTTGTAACGAGATTTGGGAGCCCTTTGGGGTACCTTCTAATCTTGCATTCTGGAATAAACTGGGGAGGCCAAGGCAGACCATTGGTTTGTGAAATACTGGCAATTTTTCTCCTTTGTAATTCTAACAGATACAGCAGAAAATATTCCTCCATTTCAATGCAAGGAAATGATAAAAACATAGAGATGTACTTTTAATCTTTCCAGTAACTGGATAAAAAAATGTTTAATTGTTCTTTATTGCTAATTAAAAGTAAAATGGAAGTTTAAAAACGTTACACCTAGTGATTTAATTTGTTTTATGTTACTCATATTACAGGGTATTTACAGTTGCATTCATGGAGTACACATTGAAGAGAAAAAGAAGTCTCCTGACTTTTCTTTGACCAATTCACAAACTAACATGTTAAAACTGCTGCGAACAGCAAAAAACATGACCAATATCAATCCTTCAAGAATTGACTCCCCCAAAAGAACAGCCGATTTTATTCAGAGGGGTTCTTTGATTATGGACATGGTCATGGATAAGGGAAACTTGATATTTGCTGATAATAGATCTTTTCAGACAAAGGACAACTTTTTTGGTGACAACATAAGTGAACTGCAGACACTTCCTGGCAATCGACACAAGGACAATCTGAACAACTATGTTTTCCAGGGACAGCATCCTCTCACACTGAATGAATCCAATCCAAATACAGTAGAGGTTGCAGTAACAACAGAAGCAAAAGTGAACTCCAGACCCAGGCAGCTTTGGAGGAAATCTGTTGAATCTTTACGTCAAGAATCTGTACGTCAGGGCCAAGGTTCCCAGAGAGAAAATGGGTCAGAGGAAAACAGGCAGCTTTCATTGAAAAGCCAAAGATACCTTCCGGAAGAGATTGTCCATTCAGATGTATCAGAGACATCAAGCAGAGCTACTTGCCACATGGAAGCTGAAACCAATAACAAGCACCACAAAACCAAGGACAATTTTAAAAAAAGGACAGTAGCATCAAAATACCCAAAAGACTGTAGTGAAGTGGAACTGACATATCTGAAAACCAAACAGGGCTCTCCACGGGATAAAATCTACACGATTGATGCTGACAAGGAGCCGGGATTCCGCTTGGACACACCTCAGTACATCGAAAACATTGTCCTTCCAGAAACTGTAGAGTTTCCTGATGTTTACCAAGATCACAATGACAACTTCAGGAAAGCTGAACAAGCTAACAGGACTCCATCACATAACGAAGACAGTCTTCCAAACAATGACCAGTATAAACTTTATGCAAAGCACTACACTCTCAAAGAAAAAAATGCTTCCCTAGGTGACATGAATGACAGGTACAGACAGAACTCCACCCACTGCAGGAGCTGTCTCTCCAACATGCCCACTTACGCGGGGCACTACACGACCAGATCTCCCTATAAATGCGATGCATGCTTGCGGATGGGGAACCTCTATGATATTGAGGAAGATCAGATGCTGCAGGATACAACGAACTTATCACTTCCTGAAGAAATATACGAGCGTACTTGGTCACAAAGTAGTGCTCTGCAATATCATAGAAAGAATAAACTGAGGATTAGCAGGCAACACTCTTTTGATAATATCGCTGACAAGTCCAGGGAAATTGATATTGGAAGACCTTCTCGTAGTATAAGCTTGAAAGAAAGAGAGAAATTTCTTCAAAGTAGTCCATATGCAAGCATGTTTAGTGTTCCCTCAAGCAAACTGTTGAGCAACAAGGCCTCACTTTTAACTCATGCTCTGGAGGACAGTAAGCGGAGCAAGTCCCTGTATGCTGTTCACTCGGATGATAACCCCTTCCTGCACTCCTATCGTGATGACCAGCATTTATCTCTTAGGCGAAGTCCAGCTGATCTTTATAAACATTCATTGCCAACAAGAGGAAGAAATGATAATTATTTCAGGTCATCCATACAGTCTACAGCATCATATTCTTCCAGGGATGGTCGGATCCATAATGACATGTACATTTCAGAGCATGTTTTGCCTTATGTTGCAAATAGGAATAGCTTGTACTCAACTCCAAGGGTTTTAAATTCTTGTAGCAATACACGTGTGTATAAGAAAAGGCCTAGCATTGAATCAGATGTTTAAATTTTCCATGAACACTTCATCTATAGGGAAAGAATAGTTGCCACCATCTTAGAGGGAGAATTTTTCCTTTAACAGTATCCTGCTCTGGTAAATGATAAGTAAACCTCTCCCTTTCCCAATGTACTTTTGTACATGAATAGGTAAACTGGTATGCTCTGAACTATCCTTTTAAAATATGTCTTGTTGAAAAGGATAAAAAATAGCCATTTATGTATGCTTTATACATAAATGGCAAGTTGTACTGAAATAGCCCCAATATATGTTGGCAACTATGCTGTTTTGTACCTAATTATTTTACTATTTTGGTTATTCTAATTTATGTTGCTAAGTATCATTCAATGTACTTTTGTCCTTAGAAATGTTTAATGATTTTCTAGTACTGGATAAGCAATATGGTATGCATGTAGTATGACACAGACAACAAGAAATAGGGATGCATTTGCACAGATTCAAAAGTAAGACTCTAAAAGAGAACAGAAAGCTAAGACTTCCAAAAATATATTTTAGCTTCATAATCGTTTTCAAAGCCGAATAATAATTTTAAAAAACCCCAAACCCCAGGACCTTAATAAGTAAAATACAGTGTGTTAGCACAAAATTAATATGTTCCTTCTAGACTGACAGACAGTGGATGGGAAGGCAGTAACCCCAAACATGTGAACTGCTGTGTACCAAAAGGAAGCCCCATGGATATTGGTTAATGTTCATGTACAAATGCTTTTCTTATATTGCACATGCACTTACCATTACAAAGTAAGTTCATTGAAAAGTTTGCAGTAATCTTGTCAGAAAATTCACAGCTGCCTAATCCAGAGTATATATTTTTAGATATCACTATATGGCACTTACTATGGAGCTGTGGACTTTATTAGTAACCTTGAGGCCTAATGTGTACGTAAGTTTGCATTTGCCCCTTACTGGTGATTACTCAGGGCTGTATAGTATTTCTTTTATTCTTTCACTTCCCAAACCAAATCCCAACCCACTGTAGTTCTTTGTTCATAATGTATTAGTGACAACTAATTAATTGTATATTAATAGTATTAAAGCTGTTAATACAGTATCAAACACCGACAGCCATAAGTTCAGTATAATCAGTGAGGAGCGCGGTACCATTTATTTGCATACACAGAGAAGGATTAACACCTTTGGAAGGACTTCTTCCTTCCACAATATTGTGCATATTTGTTGAACATCAGACCATTTTTCTAACCTCTCCAATCAAGTCTGTTATATAAAGTGAATATATGCACACATAACTAAGAAACAGTATCTTTATTATCACTTACTGACATACAAAGGTATTCACATAACAGGGATGCATTGTTATATGACTTTTCCTTCTATAAATGTCAATCAGATTATTTCACAAATAAAATGTCTGCTACACATCCTCCTTACCCTCCCTGGAAGAAAAAAACCCACTAGATTTTAACCATAAGGGAGCATGAAAGGGAAGAGAGGAAGCCTTTCAGGAAAAGAGTGTACAGCTGTAAATTTAATTTCAACTAAAGAAGTAAATATAATTGCTGATACATTTAACTACTGAAAGTGTTCCTGAGGAGGTGCTCTCCCATTTTCCTGCTACTCTGAGAATTGCGTTAGGATTTTTGTGAAGAGGAAGTTTGGATTATTCAAGCATTATTCCCTCCATTTCACTGAAGAGCAATGAGCAGGGAAACCATTACCACTGTGAATTGGAAAATGTGAATATTACCCTAGTTTTTCTCCAAACTGAAACTCTTTTCAGCAGAATCGTGCCTGTCAGCTGTAACTGAAGCGTCTGCATGCCAGAGGTGCCATATGCAAGGTGTTTAATTTAGAACAGCATACTGCAGAGCAGAGTTGCAAATGGGAGATAATATAAATGATGCGTAGGGATAGTCAAAATAAAGCTTCTTGAATTTTGTTTACAGGTTGGTTTTTTTTTTATTAAACAGATTTAAGCTGACTTTGACTATCAAAGTCCAGAATGAGTCCTTGGTATTTGCAAATGTATTCGTATCTTCACCGTGATGGTGAAGGATGATATTTTTCTAAGGAATGAAATGTAATGAGATTTGGGCTTCCGAGTCTCTTTCCAGCTCCCAAAAATCTCAGTATACCTTATTATAAGTATGATCAGAAAGTATATCTATGGGTATCTCTATGCAGTTCAGGTAAAAATATGTTTTGGGTATTCTTTATTCAACATTCGGTCATAATTACTGACCCTGATTCACATGGGATGCTTTCTGGTTCCTCACTGGAGGGAGTTTTTATAAACAGAAGTTCCTTACCTGCCCTTAGAGAGACTCAGATTTCTTAGGAATAGCTATGTGAGCTAAGCAGGGTTAGGATGTCTGTAGGATGAACGCTACTTGTCATGAACCCAAACCTCTTCCCAAAGATACAAGCATACTTTGTTCTTAAGTCTACAGGAAGGCAAATGCACTGAAGGTGTAATGTTGTAATGAGTATAATAAAAATATTTCAGGCAAATTTTAATATCCAATCCAAATCATAGTATATTAACTAAAATCTGAAGTGTTTTGAACTATCTGGTGCGTTTCAGCAGATACGACATTTGCTGAAGTCATGCCAAATCTTGCCATGGAAGTTACTGAGCATTTTACCAAGTAAATCATAAAACTCAGTGGTGGCTCTTGTCTTTCACATCATCATAAAGCTCTCAAAGTATTTGTTGATCGCTCCAAGTCTTTTGTATCATCATCTCTATCTAACCAGACACACATAATTCAATATTTATACACGTACTGTATGTGAAGATGTGGGAAAGAAAAATTCCCATTTACATTTTCTCTCTCGAGATTCAGTTGTAAACATCCTCAACCCAGGTGGATTTTTTTCTGTGAAATGTACAAGCAAATTAGCTACAATGAAATATATTGCAGTGTTTGCTTTTTCTGGTGACAGTAGAGATTTATTATTATTATTGTCTGCAATATTCAATACAACCACCTGCCCGAAACCAAAATAAAGAGGCAGAGGGAAGACTTGATAATGTTGCACGGCAGGTGTTCGCATGGAAATATAAGATGCTGCCATAAAGGAGGAAAAAACCCCACCAGATACTGAAAGTAGAGGGAGTAAGAGTCTGCATGCGTTTGTTGTTTTGATCTTGGCATAAATCCGGGTCGATAAAGGGGAAAGAGAGCTGAGGCAGGGCTGTAGGCAGTAGCCAGTGCGGTTGCAGATGTGCTCGTGTAAAGAAGAAGCAGCTGAGAAGTTGAAGAAAAATCTTCAACAGAGCCACAAGCCACAGCTTGTGAGGCTCAGCTATAGAGCGCGTGGAATTCTGAATTTTGCCTGAGCTTTGTTGATATATTTGCACTGACTTTCAATTAAACTGAGATCAAGACTTTCTGTATTTCCCTCTCTCTCACTCTAGCTGCTGCTATACTTGAAGAGGAGAAAAGAATCTTCCTGCATAAGTGGCCATCCTTTCTGTACCTTTCTGGATGGTGCTGGTGACTTGTTACATTTTCCTGATTACAGCTCTAGCAGTTTGTTGGTCATTCCTATCACCAAGATTTCCTGTGACTCCAGCTGGAACTGAATCAGGCTGTAAATGATATGGGCCATTCTTGGTAGCATGTCCTGTAGTGTTACACTGCTCCTGGACGACACCTTTTATGGAGGCAGGATATTGAATTGCTGAGGAATGCAGTAGGTACATGGAGGTAAAAACAGCTACATAGACATACCTGCCTCTTGCTTTTTTTCTCTTTTAAAGATATTGTAGAATTTCTTCATGTTTTTGTCTTTCCCTTTTCACCACAGTAAATTTTCCTTTTTTCTCTCAAATAGATTTTGTGTTCTGCTTGTGTTTCTTAGAGCAGTGTAGGCACCCACTAATTTAAAAGCATGGAAATAAGATATTTTAATATATAAGATAAAATTAAGGAAAATTAAGAGATCTTGCATTTCTGGAAAATTTAATGTAATGTTTTTGCAGCTTTTGCTCAGAATTCATTACTCTGCTATCTAAGAAGCTTGGTTAGGAGAAAGAATGCTGTGGACAAACAGAAATGAAATCACCGCCAGCTCACCGTGTTTTGGCAGCATCTCATAAATACATGTCTCTTTATGGTCTTTCAGGAACACTTAAGAGGTGAAATAAGGCTCACAAGGGAAATCAGGTGTGGTTTATTTTTCCTGATGAAAGCAAATCTTTTTTTACAGTTTTAAAGGAAGCAAAGGCTAGAGCTGTGTGTGTAGCTTTGGGTTTCTGTGCTGGAAGGCTCTTTTGTTACCAGTGGAGAGAGAGAGAAGGCAAGAGAAAGCAAGCTCCCTCTGGATGGAAGTTCAGAGGACTGAGGGCTTGGGAGCAGTTATGTGGGGGATGTGTCCAGAAAGATATTACCTCTCTCTGCTGACTTTTTAGAAAGTATAGGCTCCTAACTCAGAGATCTCAGTTAGGTAGGCTTAGAAAAGCAATGGTCTGTTTATCCCCAGCCTCCAAAATCTGCCAGGTAAATCTGCAAGTGAGTACCAGTTTCAGCCTTGGAGGTGTTATAGGTTCCTGTGCTCCTGCAAATAGGTTTTTTTGTGGGGTTTGCAGTACCCCCCTGCATAGTTGGGATAATCATTTGCTTTATACCATGTGACTACCCAGCATGGGAGAAAAGTGCCAGAATCTGTTCCTTGTGGAATAACTTGCTGTTTTCATATTTCTGCAGTGTAGCATATGCACCTTAGAGATGGGGAAGATTTCGATACTGTTCCTTCCCTTGCTGGTTTTATCAATGTAGAACAGAAATTGTATCTCGAATCTAAGGGTCTGAGAATCTGCCTGGATTTAGGAAGAATTCAAGAGGTGAACTTTTTTTGTTGTTTTACATTGCATTTAAGTTGTTTGATATATAAAACCTAGTGAAAACAGAACTTACATGAAAAAAAACCTCTCCTAGTTAATATAAAAGAATAACTATCCTGTGGCTTGGCTAGATTGTGTCAAGTGTTAATCATCACATCATGTGCTTCTTTCAAGATGAATGTCATACATTCCCTTGCTAAACTCTCCCAGCTCTGATCCTATCTTAACTAAAAAATCCTTTTAAAGCAGATAACCTTTCCTGTGAAGGGCAGTCTGGTTTGCAACATAAAAACAGTTTTCCAGTGATAGACTTAAATTATTTTATTAGCAATGATTTATTTTTTGTAAATCTAAACTTCCTTCCTGTTGAGAGCTGAGCCTTCCAACTTAGCAGTGCTGAAGGAACTTCTGAAAGAACATAAAGGCCTTTCAAAGTGTGACTTATGATACAAGCCATTTCCCTGCTCAAACTCACCCGTACTGTCTTATTTAAATGTCTTAGCAACATGTCAGCATTTGAGGGAGCTCAGTTTAATCACAGCTCTGTATTTCTTTGTGATATGGATATAAGTACAGACAGGAATGTGGTGTGAGAGAGGAAAGTCTCGATGTGCTCTGGCTGGAGTCACCTGTGAAGCTGTGGTTAAATAGGAGTAGCCTCACGATCGTCCTGTCTCTTACATCTTTCTGATCATGCAGAGTCTCTGTCTGATGTGCACATACTGTACATGGTGTAAAACTCCTGTTGAGTTCCTCAGCTGTCGTTGTGGAGCCGCTCCCATGCTCACCCCCATGCCCGTGTCACAGCAGTGTCTGTCAGAGGGGAGGTGGCTGCTTGTGCTCTCTGGTGTCTTTGCCCGACTCAAGGGGAGCTGCAATCCTGCCCTGCTTCTCCCTGCTCTGCTGGGGAGGGTTTCTGCACTCTCTGTAAATAAGCTCTTCATTTATTTCCCTCACTCAAGCTTTAACTTTTTTTTTTCCCCCTGCTTCTCTCAACCTATGTACAGAGTGTGCGCTCTAAAAATATGTGCTCTTCCAAAGTCCTGCAACTTTGGAAGCCAGGAATACAGGTGTGCATCACCCTGCAATGCAGTGAAAATGCACTTGGTTCTCCTCGTGGGATCATGAGCTTTTTTGTTTCATACTGCAGAATGTATCTGCCGTGATTGAAACTGTGGCTTTTTTTTTAATTTCTGCCATTCTAACAGCTGTAAGAATCCACTGCTGATTTTGTGATGATTTTGTCATATCTATAATTTAAGAACCAGAAATAATATAAGTAAAAATAAGTTACCTCACTATTTACCAGATTTTTGTTGTTTTGCGCTTAAATGACAATTTTTACTCCTTTTGCTTAATTCTTTACCTGTATTGAAAAAAAGGCTAAATTAGTAGAGAATATAGCCATGCTGTAACATTGTCATGCAATACCTTTATTAATAGATAACCACACTAAATATAGTATTACATATTTAAAAGAGAGATGGTTTCAACTCTCCAACTCTTAAAAAGTAGTGGTGATAAGCAGTTATACTCCTAGATGTTTTGTCCTTTCCCTTTTGTATTAGTATTTGTTTTCACTAATATATTTCAAAAATTATATTTCTGTGCACGTTAGAAAACTGTGAAAATAAATACCAATAAATATTGTGATACTTACTCAGTGCACTGTAAAGTTCCAAGTGAGATGATACTTTGCTTGGGAATTGACGAAAGTTTCCTCACTTCTCAGAAATGGTACTAAGCTTTAATGTGGGAAAATGGTAATATTTACAGTGACATGAAATTTTAATGGAGAATGTCTTGTTTTGCACTTCTGGTACTATTAGAAGAAATGATATGTTTTTCTCAGCAAATGCATTATGAGATTACATTTTAAAATTTGTTTTATGCATTGCAGTACATAAGAATAATCGCTTTGAAGAGATTTGTGTTACATTATTAGTACAGCATTCTTTTGTCTGATAATTTTTTTCCTGAGCCCGTTTAATAATGGTGTTTAATGGCAAAAGCCTTTTGGGAATATATTTTGGTTTCTGTCTCACATTGCAAACCCTGAACTTGGACTTGTAGTGATGCAGTTGAAAGCACTGATGAGGCTGCTCTGCCTTTCTGCGCTCCCAGGGACAGGGACCTTCCGTGTTCCCAGTTGGGACAAGATTAGAGGAGTCCAGAACACTTTTGGAGGATGTGCTGTGCAACAATAGAAGTATAAATGATCTTCAAAAGTGAAAATAAACAGAAATTGGAGGTTCACAGTTAGCCATACTAGTGGGGGGAGGGGTCTGTGACAGGGGTCTGCAGTTTCTGGAGGAGCTGATAATCTTTAACTAAAGTAATTTGAATTCTACTTAAGTTTCTGAAAGTAACTGAAAAAGCGGAAGTTTTTTTTTTTCTTTTAAAGCCAAAGTCTTTACGTTTTCATACGAGGTTTCACAGGAAAATGGGCCAAAGAATACAATTAAATATGCAAATGGTTAATCCTATGGAAAAGGGTATCCTGTTATCTTGATATGCACAAGCATATTAATCGTAATAGGAACAATGTGTGTAATTTTCCTGTATATTGCTATGTAGGTTGCACTATTTTGAATGACACAAGCCTGATATTTTAATTACCAAATACCATAAGATGCTATTTATTAATAGTTTAAACTTGTTAACCTAAATATATATACAGTATACACAGGTGTGCGTGCATACACCTTCCAACCCAGTCATGCGTGAGTAATCTCCCAAAGCCATGGGACGCATTTCAGCTGTGCTTTATTTTAAGTGGTTTTCTTCTCTCCTTTCCAGATCTCCCACATCTAGAAATCCTCTAGCAGCATTTATTGTAGTGTTTGACACCTGCTACAGAAGGGGCTAAGGGACTTGTTTGGGTCAGGATTGCTTTGTGCTAGGACACATGAAAACACGTCAGAGAGTTCCTGTCCAAAAGAGCTGGAATCAATGCTTGCTGTAATAACCAAGTCATAGGAAAAGGATGGCTTTTCATACTGGTTTGAAAAATTTTGGCCAGAGAGGCTCTGTTGGCCTGGTGACTGACCTTAAACTCAGTGCCCGCTCATGTGATCCACATCTGGTCCTTAAGCTTGTTACTGAAGGCAGCCGAGGAAGGATACCTCTAGAACAAAATTCCCAGGGAAGAGCAGCTGGTGTGTGCACCAGTGGCTGCCCATGTGTTCTCCCATGCAGACTGGGCAGGTTCCAAAATGAGTTTTGCACGCCAGACAAGATTCAGCAGGTGGGTAAGGCACAATCACTTCTCTCCATGCACAGGCTTTTGTGCTTGCTAGTACTGGTGATGTGGAGATTTCCACCGAGGGATGAGTGTGGTATTAGAAAATAAATTTTCTAAATTTATACTGCTCTAACTAAAACTTGTAACAAAAAAAGGACCTTGGAATCATTTGCTGGAAGTAATTCCTGAGCTTTTTCTGAAAGGGAACATTGGATAATCATGAATTTTTTCACGTTAACCAAGAAACACTAAATTCTGTAGGGTCAGATTTTGTCTACTGCCCATTGCAAGTGTGTTTTGGAGCAGAACTTGGTTTCAAGTTCTTCATCTGCAAGAAGAAAGTTTTTGCTTAGCTTAGTATTACCTGGTCTAGGTTTGGATTCCAAATGTGGACACAACACCTTTTGACTTAAATAGGGATGTGTGAGGGAGTGATGAGAGACCAGATCCTTAGTGTAGTTCATGCTCAGATTTTAAAAATCCCCAACCAAACCTCATGTTGCAAAGGTTTGGAAATTGCATCACGTAAAATTGTGTGCAGCTAGGAAGGAAACCAGTGCAATTTCAGTAAGAGCTGTTTGCAGTTTATACTTGGTATCAGGTATAATATTTTGAAATAGTCTTCCTCATTTCAGAACGTCCATTTTGCACCGATGAAGAACAGCCTGATCTCTCTGTCTTCACACCTCACACCCACATGCACAGTGGATCTCGTGCCTTCCCTGCTGAAACTAGGAGGCACAAACAGAATTCATTAATGTGTTAGGCAAACTCCTACCTGATTCTTAACTCATTACTTCATTTTTATGCAAAATTTGCATCCATACATTTCAGGGTCTCAGAAGCACTTCACCTGTGAGTTAATCATGTTGATTTTAATTCATCGGATTCAAATTCACACTAAACCCGAAGGGCATTTTGTGCTTCCTTTAATCCTGTTTAAGGATATGTGTGGGCTTAGATGAAACACTAATATTTCTGTGCTGCTAAACAAAACCCACCAGAAATATTTTAAAATCTCAAATTACACTTTGAAAAACATTTTTTTACCTGTTTACTTGAATAATGTCAATTTAATGTGTTGTCTTGATCAATTTTTGTACATATACATGTATATATATCTAAGCTATATATAAATATGTATATGTATAAAGTTTTTGGGGAGAATGAGGGGCAAGACAGAAATCCAGTGTTGTGACAAAGATTCTACAGTCATTTATTAACAGTTTCAAGTAATGTATTGTTGTTTTGAGTTTGATTAGAAGTTATTTGCAGTTCAACTATGAAAAATGAAATGCAACCAAGAAAATGAGAATTCACAATATTAACTTAGGATTTTTCTCACAAAGAAAATTAGTTACTGGTACAGTTGGAAGAATATTCTTTTTTTTGATGAGGGAAAAGAACTCCAGGTGTAATAGTTTGTACTGATCATATGGAGCACTAACCTACACTGCCCTAGGAGAAATTTGCATGCCAGAAATAAAGTTTTACCAGAAATCTTGGAAACATTCGATTCCATACACAGTAACTAAAAAGCCTATCACTTCTGTTATTTACTAGTGCAATTTGCTGTAACACTCTCGAAAGTCTCATACTTCAAACCAAAGGGTAAGTCACAAATTTCCAATTACTAGCAAAGAATAGTAGAGATTTGAAGAGTTCTTAATGCCTGGGGAAATAAATCAAGATGTTAGAGGAGAAATAAAAGAATATTGGTGAAATGGAATCAACCATAAAATAATTAATTTTTAAGAGAATCCAGAATTTCATTATAAAATTCACAGTGTAATGGATTCTTCAAAAGAAAGGGTTTGGGGAAAAAGAGAATATTTAAAATCTGGTTTTGACATTCCAATTACTGCCTGTTTTATTAGCTAGGTTTAGCAAAGTGAAATGAGTTTTAACACACGCAGTTTCAGCTGCTGTGTGGCGCAGACACGTGAACACCCAGCTCCCCCTGCACCCTCTCTCCCTTCCTCTGAGATCCTGGGTTGGCTGGAGCTGCCCCAGAGCACCCAGTGCAGCGTGGAGGAACTGGGATCACACACTTCTCTCCTGTGTTCACATACTGTCTCACTGCAGTTCACCCTGACCATATTCTAACCCAGTGCATGACTGAGTGCTAATACTGTATAAATATTTTGAAACATATCTTAAAAAAAAAAAAAAAAATGTTTGCTTCAAACTTTTTATGATAGAGAAATATATAATTATTATGGTTGTCTTAAAAATTGTATTGTGTTCATTTTTTGTTAAATACGTAGAAAAACATTAAGGAAATGGGGGACTTGAATGTCTGTGTGTACTGAAATGTATATAACTATTTGGAAGAACACATGTGCCAAGTATAACATGATGTAAAAATTGTAAATATATGAAAAATTCATTTTTCTAATAAAGATAATTTCTGCCAATTAATATGAAAAGGAACAATGGTATCATTCTTGTCTGTCTGCCTTGTTAAATGGGACAAGACAAAGCATCACCTATGAAGAAGGTTTACATTAGTTTTTTCCTATGCCATTGGTGTGATTTGAAGGGTGTTAACAGCCACATGTTTTGAGACATCATTTGCTGTTAGAAATTATCGAAAGGTGAAGATGCCTGAAACTAAAGCTGACAGTATGTGCTTGGTGATCCCAATTTAATTTAATTCACAAAGAGGATCGAGACAATTAACTTATGCAAAATTCCTTTGTTGAGAGAATGATGCTTTGAAAGGTGTTCCCTCAGCAGAGGGAGCAGAAGGAGCTTGGTGAAGGATGGCTTCTTCACCTGTGGCACCGTCCTCTCAAATTCTGAGATGCATCAGATGCACAAAGCACGGTGGGCCCGCAGGAGGAGGTGATCTTGGCTGCAGAAAGGCGGGTGCTCTTTGGGCCCTTGTGGAGGCAGCATCCAGCCTGAGAAGGAGGTGTCCTGCCAGGAATGATGCCACCTCTGAGAAGAGCTGGAGCTGTGGAGCGCTCCTGGTGTGGCAGCACGCTCGGAGCTCGGTCAGGTGAGGATGGGGGTGAGAAAATAGCAGCTATGTCTCACATCTTCTATGACTTTTGGTGCCCACAAACTTGTCCAATGTTCTGGCTAATCAAAATGTAAATCAAAATAGAGGTTTTAGTGGAGCATTTAAAATTATTTCTAAGGTTTGACCATTCACCTGGCCATGGGAGCTAAAGAAGTGAGGTTCACACCGTGCTCTGAAGCGGTTCCGTAGGAGCCCATTTTCCATGATGTCTCATCAGCTAATTAAAATCTTTGAGTCCACAAAATGGACTTAAACAAACCCTTGGCAATTAGAATAATGTTCTTTGAGGCAGTGGGATGAAAGTCATTATAAAAATCCAAAGTATTCTTTTGATAAAGGGGCTTTGTGTTGAATGTAAAAATAATGACGGAGGTGAAAGGTTGCTCATGAATGTCTCAGAGCAGAACAGTCCCATCTATTTATTCCCAAAATGAACATGACTGCACAGATAATATGAGAGATATAGAATTGGACTTCTGTCCCTAATGAGGTTTTTAATGAGGAAAAACCTGCTGGGCTTATGGTCTTCTGCTAGAAAATTCTTTTAAAGGGACCCTACCCTATTTGTATCTGAACATCTCCATTTCATGAAACAACATGAAGTGTGCCCAAGTTACTGAATCTGAGCTTGAATCTTTGTTTTTATGTGATAATGGTGTTTGTATCCAGGCTGGTGTTGGCATCAGGGCTGCTCGTCCCAGCTCTACCCGCCAGCAGAGCTGATTCTCTGTGAGTCTCTGAGTCAGCTCAGCCTCAGCTTTGATTCCCTTTGGGATCTGGTTCAAAGACAGTCATATTCCCCCAGATCGTTCTTTTGAGTCTTTGCTGATGTGTCTATGGCAACTACCAGTCTTCTAAGACTTTGCTTGCTAAAAAAACCCCAAAGTTTAAGTGGTGACTGGGAAATGGAAGCTTTTCAAGTGTGACATATTGTGCATGGCACTGCCAGCAGCGTTCCCAGCGAACTGAGCAATGCACCTGGTACCAACACAAGTTTCTCCCTGTAATTTGGACTCAAAAACACCTGTTCTAAGGCCAACTGCTGAAGTCTGCCCATGTCTATATACAGAAACACGATCCACCCTACTTGTTGTGGTGAGTTTTGCCGCTGATCATTCTAGCTGCTTGTTTCTCTGCTTCTTCCAGCAGTTTACAAACAGCATTAGCTTCCCCTTGCAGATTTGTTGCAGTACAAAAACCAAACCATGGCTTCCACAAATTGCATTGTTGATCTATCGTGTGATACTCTGTCACGCTGTGCTTCTCCCACCTCAGCAGGCACCTCCCCATGTGCAGCACTGTGGTCCTGTTTTCCACTGAAGAAGGGAAGTTTCACAAGTTGAACAAGGGTCTCTCTATTGATTTCCCTATTTTCTCTCTAGATGTTCCCAAAAAAGCTTTCAGGTGGGAGGGAGGGTGGGGTTGTATGTGTGTAGTTTATTGACTATTTGTTTGCCACTAGTTATTTTACACAGGATGATCATTGCAGATATTGGCTGCATTCTGTTCAAATCCATATGCTCAAATCTTTTTAAAAATACTGTATGTATAATGTAAACAATGATTGTTTACTGCCTAAACTACGGCAGTAATTATTTTAATGCACTGAGGTTTCTCAGCTTTGCAGTAGG
>VZTA01011801.1:138466-182060 GCA_013398855.1 Mohoua ochrocephala
CAGAATGTAATCACGATTAGCATTGTTTAGACAAGGTTACTTCAAGGTCAAAGACATTTTCCAGGGGTCTCCATGTGGCTCCAGGTGTAATTTAATAGCACTAATCCTTAAAAAAACCTTAAAAAACTCTTTGCACTGCAAAAGCACACGGTGTTTTTAGAGTAGACCTCAGCCTGCTAGTTAGATGTGACCCAGCTCATGAGATCATTGAACCCTTTCATAGTCCAAGGCTGCGTAACATTTACACTATCTGTAAAGAGCTATGAAAGATACAAAAGGCAGAAAATCTGAACACAAAACTCCAGAGACACAAAATACAATATTAACCAGGTTTGAAAGTCTCAGGCCCTCTTGTTATAGAATTGTGTAGTTCCACTAATTACTTTGGGGACTGAAGCTGTTTGGCGTTTCACAGGCCTGGAAATGAGCAGCTGTCTCCTTCCATCCTGCATGGGGAAAAGCAAATTGAATAGGAACCATAACAGGCATTTCTCTGTGCTCAAGGAAAAGCAGAGACCTTGGCCAGGTTTTACTCCCAGTTCCTGGGATGGTGTAGTTTTATCAGTTGAGAGGTTTGCCAACTTAAGAAAAAGCTTCTTCAGTGGTATCACAATAGCACAATGCTGATTTTACCTTCCTCTTTCCCAGCAAAAGTAATGTGGCAAATTGCATAATTCTCCTGGTAGCTGAAATGCCTCTAAGTCCCTTTTCTGAAGTTATAAAAGAAGAACCATTTGTATACCTTGGAGAAGATAAAAGTAGTAGGAGTGAGGATGACTGGAATAGCTGATTTTCCTCTAAGAGCAAAATTGCTGTTGCATTGATTTGGCCACAGTGAGTGTTTCCCAATATGGGCTTTGAAAGCTGCAGTGCATGTTAATTCCTGTTACCCTTTTTATTTTATACGTAAATGTGTGTGAAGAGCTTATGTTTAAAAATAGGGGTGGGGATGATGCTGAGGGTTTTTGCCATGGGAGAAACTTTCAAATAGGACTAGACAACTCTAAGTATCCTGCAAAAAAATGGTGCAAATCTCTTTGAATATGCCTCTCACCAGCAAGAGCTTCTAGCAGTAGCTCTTAACCAACCAAGAAAATAATTTATTTGAATGAAAGACCAAATCTCAAATTGTTAGTCCATTTAGATTTTTACTTTAAGTTGAAATGCTGAAATGATATTCAGGTCCTCTTTTCCTCACCTTTAAACCCACTGCTGTTCTTCTCCATGGATGCACTATTATCTCAGCAAATGGGAGCAGCCAATGTGACCTTAATTATATTTGTACTTCTCTGAACTAAACAGCTGTGATCTTATCACCTTCCTGCTTATTTCCCATTCCCTCCATCTACTCCTAACAGTTTTCTTTATTTCTGTCCCTGTGAGATCGTGGAAGTGTGAGCTGCACCTTGAGCCAGCCCTGCATGGTCAGCACATTTCCATGTGTTACAAGCATTGTAATCTCCATGTTCTTTTCTATTCCTGTCTTTATAAAAACTAACATTTTGTTTCTTTCTCAACTGCCACTCTGCAATGAGATTATTTCAGTATTCAGAGCATAATGGCATCCATAACCTTCTTTTTCAGATGTTGGTTTTGCACTCAAAACATTTGGACAGGTTGAACTATTTCTCCTTGCATGTGTTTATTTTTCTGACATTTCTAAACACTAACATACTTCTTTCTTAAATATTTGAGTCTGACAGGCCATTTTAGATGTCCTTCACATTTATCGAGCTTGGAATAGCAAAGAAATGACAGGACATTTAAAGAGCAGAGCTAGGGCTACGAGTTGCGTGTTGTGAGGGATGCTGGACAGATTTACATACTTCTGTGGCCTGAATGCTTGCATGTTGTGGTATTGCATCCTGTGTTCTGGGGACTTTCTGAAATAATGTTTAGCATTTTAAAAAGGTCGATTATATAATGTGATGTACTGGGTTAGACTGCAAAATGCTTTGAAGTCAGAGAATGAAAAACCCACAGTTTAGGTGATCAAGAAAGATATTAAATATTGATACCTTGAGAAAATGGCATGTGTCTTCAATTCTTTCACGCTACAATCTAAATAAATCACAAATTTATTTCTTTGAGGACCTGGATGAAGGTAGCAGAACCAGTTTTATAGAGAGAAATTGAGGCAATGGTGAAAATAGCCCTATTTAATAATAGTATTTTACTTATTTCTCAGAGCAGTGGGTGGATAGATTTGAGTGTATAAGAACCAGAGTTGCCAGCTCACTGCTCACATCAGTGTATTCCCCAGCTGGTTCTGCATATTTCTGTGGAAATCTTTCTTCTTCCTGAGGCTGGGAGGGAAAGTGTGAGGTTATCTGCAGCGTGGTGCTTGTGCCCTCTTGCTCTCTGTGGGCTACAGCTTCACATTGGTTTGACAGCTGGACTCAATGATCTTGGACGCTTTTTCCAACCATAATAATTCTATAATTTCCGTGACAGTAAAGCCTCAATGCTGGAACAACAAAAGCCCATGATTTTAGATGGAAAGTTGAGATGTAGTTATTTACACATAGGCAGCCCATGATGGATTAACTAAAAATGAACTCCAGAGAACTGCAGTCTCTCGCCCCCATGTGCCAGCAGTGGCTGTGGCTCGGCAGCCCATGCATGAACAGCTGCGCTGACGTGCACAAAGACCAATTACTATCCTCCTAATTGCAAAGTGTTCCCCCTGGCTTCATTGTGCCGGTGGAACCCGGGGAAAACTTGGTCCTGGATTCTTAGTCTTCGCCAGGCACTGCAGGGCTTGAGCAGACAGGGAATGTGGCTGTTATTAAGTCAGGGCTGCTGTTGTTTCGGTGCCGTGTGTTCGCATGTGCACTCTGGTGCATGTGTGTGCATACATTGAACAAACAGCTCCTCAAATCCTCTCTAGTATGACTGCAATGCTCTGAATGCAGACCCTTATTTGCTGATTTTAGCACCAATAATATGAATAATTTTTAGGGGGATGGATGACTCAGTGGTCATTAAGGCCAGAGAAACCCTGCCAGTGTGTGCCAAACAGCCCTGATAGCGCCGCGCGCCGAGGACAGCCGGTGTTTGCGACTGCTGTGTCCTGGGGAAGATGGAAAACCTTGTGCCTGCTTGGAATAGGATTCCGTGAAAGTCCTGCCTCATTCTTGGTTGGGATCAAAACAGATCGCTGGACTGGGAATCTCAGGCCAATTTCTAATGCTGGCCTGGCATTACCGTGTCATGGGATCTTGGTTTCCCTCCAGCCTCTTCCGTTTGTAAATAAGGCCTTTGCTGGAGTTAGCGTCTCTTGCAATTATCTCATATGGAGCGGACACTAAAGTCTTGGCACAGACCCACTGGCTTTGCAGTGATAAAATAGTTAAAAATACTAAATTACTAATTTTTCCTCCTATCCTGAAGTCTATTGGCATAACTTCGCTGTATCTGTCCCTTTGTCAGCAGAAACCTAAATTATGGGGAGGTATAAACAAGCAGAGAATGTCACTGAGCCATCGATATTTAGGATGAAGTATAACAATGAAGGTAAGCCTCCAAAGTGGTCTTATTCCACAATTACCTGCAGAGCAAACTGTAAATCCTGGACGGGACCGACATGATGTTGCTCTTCATACTGTGGAGGCAGTGTGAGCACACAGAGTACTGCTTTTAAAGCTGTGGACATGAAATTAATAACAACACAAGGAAAATGCTAGGTTTTTTGACCTTTGTGGGATGCTTTGTCCTGAGCTTACACAGAAAATTCTTTTTCTTTTATTCTCATATAAGCTATGTTGTTAGATCATGTATTTAAAGACTTTTCCACATGATATTTTCAGTGGACACACTTGTGACATTTGCTGTTCTTATGACCCCTGTGAACTCATTGAAGTCCCCTCAGGGAGCCATGAATATGAAAGTGTTTCCTTCTTTGGCTTCATTTTTCACTGTTTTTGCTGGCTGGTTGGTTGTGTACAGTGCAGAGCAGCTGTCCTTAATGTTCTTGTTCTGTCCTCCTTAAAAGAGGCACAAAGGAAAAGCCTTCTGGAGAAAGCACCTTTGTTTCCCCCAAGAACTTCAACATGAGAAAAATGACAGAAAAAGAGGACTTAATGAAGCAATTCGAACTATTGCAGGAGGGATCAAAATATTTTTTAATGAGATAGGTTATAAAAAGAGAAGCCATGTAATAATGGTTTTGGAGATTTAATCAGAAGAATTGATTCATATTCCAAAAATGATCTTTGTGCCAGGGTTGCATCTTCATTAAGGGCCTGCATTTTAATGGTCCACCAATCAAACTAAAGATCTCTTTGTGCATATAAGATGGTGACAGTCCTATTTTAATATTGTGGTGTCTTTTAATTGCCTTCCCTGCACCGTCTGTGCCCAATCCCCACAACATCTTTCCATGGAGCCCTTTGTTAAACTGGCAGGTGAGAGGGAGGAACAGGAGGGACAGTATCAATGGGTAGCTCAGTATATTGGCACAAGCGTCCATCCACTGGCAGAAAATAAAGTATCAAATGTCTGTTTCAAAGGGAGAAAAAATCCCCAGCAGAAACTCTGCTTCAGGAGTACTGAAACCATGAGTAAGAAGCTGTATTTGCAATTGAGCCTTGTTTGCCAGTGCAGAAAGAGGCAGAGTGAGAGGGTGACAGTGTTTGGGATGGGATGGAACAGCCACACGGCAGCTGCATCAAGTGTAGCAGTGCCCCACTCAAATTTCTCCATTAAATAAGGAAAATAGTATTCAGCCCATATAACCAGCAGAAGAAATCCCTCCTTAGGCTGATAAATGCTTCCAACTGCTGAATAAAAATGTTATATTTTGAATAAGTGATGCTGCAGAATATTCAGGACAGCAATTTTGACTAAGGGTCCGAGCACTGAGAGGTGCAGTGCTGTCCTGCTACATGCCATTAAATTCAACAGTGTCGCCATCCGATACAAATGAATCTCCTGAGTGTGAGCGAGCCAGTTTTCCATTCCCTGACGTCATGGTGTAAGTGTTACACTTCCCAAAAGTGATATAATGCCCCCAAATATTTGGTTGATTTATTTTACTTCTTGTATTTATTTACATTTTAATTGCTACAGATGGAATAAATTTTCTACTTTGAAGTTTTATTACATTAATGAAACTGGCATAGTAGAGCCCAACTAATTTTGGAAACTCCCTTCAGCCTTTCCAGTTCTGTGAAAGAGAATTTCAAGTAAGACACAATGAGGCCTGAGTAAATTGTTCAACACATGGCATCCTGATATCCTCAGAGGTACAGAGAGGAAGAAAAAGATATGTATCAAATTTCATAGTCAGCGAGAACATTAGCCCTTAATAAAACTGAGTGTGGTGTTTGGGGATTTTTTTAAGGAACAAGATATATAATTAATTACACTTATTTTTTCCTCCAATCTTTATTTTAAATTTTTTTTTTTTTTCATTTTTCCCAGTACCTTTTCTCCTGTGATACCTTCCCTCTTCCTGGAAATAAGCACTGTGGTGTATCGTGACAGACAGAGACAGCAGCATATGCTTTTAGGAGCCGTGTGTATGTACTGGACTCTGGCAGCATTGTCTTCAGGTATGTCATGACCCTATTTGCACCCATTTTCAAATACATTTTTCTGTTGCGTTAAACCTCCAACAAGAACTAATGAAATGAAGACCTGGTGAAAACTGGCGGGTGGGAGTGCGGGACCCCCTTGGCATTTGTGCACAGATGACCTGACACTGAATTTCAGCCCCGTGAAAGGGACACAACCCTCACCTGTGACTGTCCTGGTGGCAGCAGGTTGTCCTATTTGCAGTTGAGCATCAGAAGAATCAGTTTCTGTTCAGCCATCCTTGATGTTATGTCCTTTCATACCTATGAGAGAAACTGTCTACGCAGGTGCTGGTGCAGAAATACATCAGTTGAGCTGTGAACAATGAACTACATTCTTTCTTCTAACACTATATTCAGAGCTCGTTAAAAAAAAAAAAATAGGACAGGTTGCACAGGGAACAAGAACTTTCAGTTCAGACAGTGCCAGGGTAGGTAGTAAGTGGTGGGTTTGAAAGGCCTTGTCAGATTTTCTGTTCAGCTGGTGTGTGCAGTGTTACAAGAAGCAGAAGTGCGTGTACCGCACAGGCAGGTACCGAGGATGCTGCCGACTCCTCTCACTTCTGTGTCAGCCTGAGAAACTTTGAAAATCAGTCCTCCCCAGTGTGGATGTCTTATCTGTTGAGTGTACTATGTACTAGATATTTTAAAATCCTTGTATTTTCTCACATGACTTCTTTTGGAATAATGTGCATCTGCAAATGGATTTCCACTCTCTCATTTCCTTCCCTTGCAATGTGGCAACCTGAAGCTTGGCAAATGCAGTTTTTATAACCTATGACAAATGTACTCATAACTTTGTACTTTAACATCAGCTGCTCACTATTCCTGCCTTAATCTGAAAAGCCTGATAATAAACATTCAGGCAGGAAAAACTACTGAGACTATTGAGTGGCTGTTATAGTAACTCTGTTTCAGTACCTTGAAGGACTAAAATGAAATTGAACCTGATAACATCAGTTTTGTGGAACCTGTCTTCTTTACCAGCTTTTAATCATTTTTCATAACAATTCTGCATGAACACCCCATTCTGGAAACACATTCCTCTGTTGTTCTCTGGTATTGCACACTCCTTTTTTTGCTTTTCTAAATAATATTTCTCGCTCTCATTCGTCTGTGCTCCCTACATATCACTAGGTAGACTTGATGGATTTTTCATCCTGAAAACCATCTGCTCAGTTATGTTAGATAACATAAACTCATCCACCAAAATTCAGGTTGATAGAAATTCCTGCTAAACCAAAGCACTCATTATGATCCTTCTTTCCAACACTTGCCCTCTGGCCAGGCTTCCCAGCTGAAAACTTTCAGACAGTGCTGGGACTTGACACATCTTTGGAGTTGTTCAGTTGGCCATGGTAAGAACTCCTGGGGCCTGCCTGGGGAGGCTGGCCTGAGTGCAGGGAAAGAGGTGGATGAACTATCCTAAAAGGGAAGGAGTCGTATACTCCTGTAGTAGGTTACTGTGTCCAAAACAGAAGATGGATGAAACTGGGAGGACAGAATTCAGAGAAAGTGAAGAAAGTAGGGTAGACAATGTGTGCTTGGAGTCTGGGGGTTGGGTGACCCTGATGAAGAGCAGCAGCAGGATAAGAGGCTCCTTTCTGATCCAGGGAAGTTCAGCTCCTGCTCTTCTGGCACAAACACTCGTGCAGGCCATCAGAGAACTGAGTATGAGGGTAAAGGGCTTCAACAAAGGAAACAAAAACTAAATAAAACTATTTATTTCTTTTAACCAGGCTTTTCCCTGCCATTTTTTGCCCTGCACTTGCAAGGTGGAGAGCTGCTTGTGCAAAGGGCCATGTCTGGGGCTGTGGCCTGCCCTCTGGGCTGTTGAATGGAAAATGCATCTGCCATCAAGACCTCAAGCTGTGGTAAAAGCCCACAGGCTCCAAGACATTCATCAAGTTTGTAAGAGCAATATAGTGGGTCTGTCATGCTCATGACTGAACAGTTGTATTTCTAGCATGTTTTGACTGAAGAGATTTTCTTTTTGACCTGCCCGTGTACAGAAGCACTCTGGCATGATACCAGATGGGCTGTACTCAGGCTAAAAAGGAAGTATTTCTTTACATTAAACTTTTCCTCAGATATTTCTTATCTCAGTCAGTTAGAGTTGCTGAGGTCACTGGTCAGCAGTACAGAAGTATGTGCCAGAGCAGCCCAAGCAGTGGGCCAGGCAAGGGGGGTTTTTGTCAGGATGATGGGTGTCACCCTTGGGTGCCCATGGGGGAGGCACAGCCATGAGCACTAAGGTGCCCAGTTTTTCTCAGCCTGAAAAGACAGTGTGGTATTATACAGAGCCCAACTGCTGCTGACTGCATCCAGCTGCATGAAAAAGTGTCTACAGGGTTTGTGGCTTCTAAAACATGCAAGTCGTGGTATGTGTAATTTTCACCACTTCCCACAATGGGAGAAGTGGGATTTCTCACTCAGAGAGATGCGTGTTGTACAGACTGTAGACTGAATATGTGCCTCCAAGTGGAATTTCACAGCCTGGCCCTCCTCCTCAGAGCTCACAGGGCTTCTGGTTTCCTGTGGCAGGAGGTATGCTGTGGAAAAAGTTACTCCTGGAGGGTTTGAGTATTGCTTGGGCTAATTACCTTGCATTGTTTGCAATCCTCGAAGCATCTAAGTTGATATGCTGAGGGCAAGAAGGGGAAAGTGGCTAGAACCTGTAATGTAGCTTAATGAAAACTAATGAAAGTTTAAATGAAAAGAAGCAAACAAGTCCCCAGTGAGATACCTGAGCCACAGTTCGACAAAATTTAATTAATCTTTCCTTTGTATTAAACATTATGGTGCAGGGAAGAATCTGTGCCAAGGACAGCAGTGACTAATTTCACAGCAAGGAGTAAACTTTTGTGTGTGATTTTATCTCACCATGTGCCTGGAAGTAGGTACAAAGGAATAACAACTGAGGCCCTCAGGTACAGAGACAGCTGCTGGATGGGCCAGGTCATGAGCTGACATCATCAGGTAAATATAGGCAGGAGGTGTTTGGGTTTTTTTAATCAAGAAGTAAAGAAATATTTTTAGTGCATGTTTGAAACACCTCTGTGTGCTACAGATGGCGTGTCATTGGTTTGGGCTCTGATCTCAGCCACTGGTAAAGTTTCGTTCTACATAGCACTGGCCACAGGCTTGCAACCCTTTGGCCAAATGTCCCAGAAACACCAGGTATATAGAGTTAAAGCATTCTATCTCACACGTGAACCACATAAACCTTTCCAGAGGTTTAACACAACCACTTGCAGGGCAAGAATATTTAGTATGTCCTCACAACAGTCAGAAGTTCCTCCTGAGCAGCCCCTACCTACAGCTGTTTGCTTCCCTGTTGCATATATATATCAACAATTACTAGAGGTAAATGTTTGTTTGCTCAGGAGATCCATGCCCACATCATATGGGTGAAGGTCTGCATTTGCCTTAGCCAGGATCCTGTTTACTGCCCCACTTTCAGACCTCCTTCCACAGCCTTAGAGAGAGTAAATGTGCCTGGAATTCACCAAATTCTGCTTTTTGTGTACCTCTGCCTCTGGAATCAGGTTCCTTGTGCTGGCAGGAGCATCTTCACAGGAGGAGGCAGCTCCTCAGTCCTGAGGAGGAGGACTTTCGTCCGAGAGCAGCCGCCGGATCCTGGCAGCTGCACCAGCTGCTGCTGCTGCAGGTTTGCTCTGTATGATTTCCTTCTGGCAGCAGTCAATGCTCTCTTTCATCTACGAAAAAAATCCCCCTCCCACTGCTGCATGAATGGATTCCCTGTCCTGGAAAAAGAAAGTAGGCCAAGACAATAAAAGTCCTACCACTAGTGCAGGCATTTTAGAGAGGGCTTGAAAGGCTGGAAGGTGATGCCTCAGCCATGGCCCCCACCTTGGTCAGGTCACTGCCTGGTGTGGGCAGCCCCAATAAGCAGGGAGGGAGGGCTCCTGCCTCCCACAGTTGCCGGGTTTGAAGGGCACCATCTCACACACTTTGGCAGTGCTGTGAGACAAGCAGTTTACAGACTCTTTCCACTGACTTTCCCTCTGACACCTCATTTTATCTGCTGTTTATACCCTTAACCACTTTTGGTTATACCAGTAGTGTTTCTCCCGCCGAATATCTTCCACAAATCACTAGAATCACTAAATATCCGGCTTGTGGTGGAGACTCTGTCTCCCAGAGCCAGTGGTTAGCCAGAAGAGCTGGATTTGCTCTGGGGAGTCAATATTTGTAGAACTAAAGACCCAAAATAAGAATGAAGAAATGATGTGGCAGATTTCATGAGAGAAATGTGAATTTCACTGACAAGTTTACTTTGCCACTTCTTTGATGAGGTACTAACCTGGCAAAAAGCAGGTGGCTGATTAAGTGTCACGGTCAGCTCTGTGACACTGGTGATCCCAGGGAGGACACTCTGACAGGTAAAAAGAGCTACGCTTCATCCTCTGCATGTCTTGCATGTAATTTTTTGCGTGGGCTGGTGGCACTGTGAGAGATGAGCAGCTCATCACTCCTCGGGTCTCTCCTTTGCCTTTCCCATCAGACATTTAATATACATTGTGTATTCCCGATCGCTGCAATGCCAGGAAATCTCTTGCCATAGAATTTTGATTGAGTTTGGGTTTTTTGCATGTTTTGTTGAAAATACGGTTTCACCAGAAACACAGCATTGCTGCAGATCTTTTGTTACCTGTTCGTGCACGAGAAGAAGTTAGAAGTCAGAAAAAGTTGAAAATATTAACATAAGAAAATTAGCAAATATATTTATGAGTTAATTCAGAGAAAAATACTTGTGGTGGTATGTTGGGTGTTTTTAATGGGGATGGAAAAGCAGAAGAGCTGTCAATATTATTTTATGCCAAATAAGTAATGATAACAGGGTCAGTCTTTTCTTAACACCCTCTTTCCTCTGTTTGACTTATACCTGACTTATTGAAGCCAAAGACCTGCATTATTTCATAAATGCATTGGGCACAAATGCATCGTAAATGCTCTGATGGGGGAGAAGTTAATTAGGATAAAGAGGGAAGCTGCATTCCAGGTGCAGGAGCCATTAGTATTCTTCTGCTCTAGTTCCCTGAACTGCTGCATTTATTAACCTTTAGCCAGATCTGAGCCAATTTCTCCTGTTTCTTACATAATGTTGGAATTATAATTGACAGTACTGATGAAAGGGAAAAGTCTCTCTGCAACTCAAATTCTTCTTGCTTTCATGTAGAGGGTTTTAGAACAAGAGTCTTATCAGCTGTGAATAATTGCATCTCATTAGCTGTGTACTGGAGTTATATGTATATGCATATTGCAATATGCATATATTTGGCTGAGAAATGTTATGGCTTGCTTCAAGTGGCACTGGGAATGTGGAATTCAGTGTGCATGGCATGTTTATGTAACTGAGTGACATTGCTGAAGAGGCAGGAGATGATGGTTGCACATTTGGGTGTCTGCAATGGTTTTCTCCTGTACCTCAACAGGTTTTGCTCTTCTAGGAAAATTTAGTTCTGTGCCGATCTTGTAAATCCAAATTCACAGAAAGTTTTGGAGTCTCTAATAGACAGAGAAAGCTCCCAAAAAAGTAATTCGTATGAGAATGGTAAGTTGTCTTAGCCCTCAAATCCTTTAGAACATTAGGAAAATCAAATAATCCATTTACCGTCTTTTGATTGCACCTTTTATTTTGATGGGTTTTTTTTTTTTTTCATATGGCTAGAAGATGGTTCTTTTTAATAAAATTAGGTGGTTTATTTCCAAGAGGGAAATGTCTCTTTTCCTTAAAGGGACTAAGCAGTTACCCAGAAATGATTTTCCATCATGCAGAAGCTGCACCTGCCACATGGCTCTGTGATAGGGGCTCCCACCCCTGGGAATAACCTGGCTGCAGAGCAATCATTAATTGCTTTCTGGCACAAGGACTATCTTGTTCGTGCTTGTAGTTCAGAGACAATTCAACTCACACACGCATATATTGGCATGAAGAAAATGCCAACTGCTCTTATTTCCAGCAAAACAGTGACATAATTGTCAAGCTGATGGAAAACAAAAGCTTCCTCCTAATTTATTTGTTATTAAACAAAGAAAGAAAAAAAAATCTGCTGTTTAACTAAGGAAGACTTTCCACACTTTGCTGGAAAAACAGCTAAAATTTAACTCTGGGACAATTCATGATGAAGTTGTTGAAATATGAGCGTCGTACGAATCCTCGTGAATCCTTTCTTTCCAAAATGCAAACTGCTAATTTCTTCTTAATCCTACTGGATTACAGATACTTAACCTAAGCAGAGATTTCATGTAGGGCTCATTTTATATTATAGTTTTGTCAAAATTCCAATTATAGGTCATTTTATATACAGCATAACATCAAATTATAGGAATATTTTTTACTTTAGGCTACTTTATGATTTCTCTTAGAGAAGAAAATAAAATATCTTTTTTTTTTNNAATATCTTTTTTTTTTTTTTTTTTTTTATGATAACTTATGTTTCACAACTTTATCTTTGATTTGACCTGAGGATTTCAGTACCTGACCGGAAAGTTCTGGGAATCAAACTCACAGTGCTGCCCAGTGTAGTGCACAGCAAGGAGATGGAGAGACCAGAAATCACATCTCCACTTGTTGTGTCGAGATGAACATTTGAAGGACAGGGCTGCTGCTGACTGCAAATAGTGGAGCCTGCAGGACTTTTTCCAGAAACAAATTGAAGTATGTTCAGCAATATATTAATTAGCAGCTGGAAAAGAATATTGGGAGGGTTGTGGTAGTGATTAATTGTTTAGCTTATTAAATTATTTTCCTAGGATGTGATTTTTTTTCCACACTACAAATAAACTACTTTGAGTATATAGCTTGTGTTTATGTGAGGAAAAAAGAAGGTATTTTTCTAAGACAGCAGAAGGATTTTCTCCTGTATTTCTAAGGAAAGTAATGTTGAGGATCCATCAACACTTGAGAACTGCCTGGAAGAAAACAGATAATTATAGACTTCATTATGCTTTCAAACAGGCAAGCAAAATTTAAAATCAGACCTTTAAAACCACAGGAGTGTGCAAATGCAGGGAAAAATTTTGTGAGGAGCACCAATTTTCTGATCAATCAACACTTGCAATAAAAAACAGGATTACATTCTTAGAAGCTTAGTGAATATTTTTCCATCAAACTGAGGATCTTGATAAAGCAGAGATGGAATTCCATGTACGAAACCTTCCAAACCATCAATCACAACCAAACTCCAGGCTGGACATCAAACTGAGAAGTTACATATAACTGAGGCACGAAGATAAGTGAAGAAGTGAAACCAGACTGCATAAAACTGCAATTATTCCAAAGATTGGCTTCCAAACAATGTAAACCCCTTTCCCCCAGGCTGTTTCTAGCATGGGGAGAAAGGAGTCAGTTCTCCAAAGGAGTCAGTTCCTCAGGAGGTCAAGCATTCACACGTGCAAGGGGATATTCTGTTCCTTAGTGTTTTCTTCTGAAGTTTGGTACACACTTCATTACATACTAAAGTTTCATCTCGCCTGTGAAAACCAATGCAATTAATGCTTTCTCAGTAATCAGGACATAACGACTCTCCTGGTGAAGCAGGTCATATTATGAACATTTAGCTTTTCATTAGGGAGATTTCAGTGTAGTCTGTCCTTTTCAACTTTATGATTTAGCAGGAGGAATAGATTAGCTGGAACTACTTGCCACCTTCAGCTGTTATCACCTTCAAACTTCCAAATACATCACTATTACGGGGGACATCCTGCAGCTTTGCAAAGCCCACATTACTGATTATTTTTATCTTTCTGAGCTTAGTAATATGGCCATAGTGACTTGGGGACCTGCCTCTCCTTGACCCAGGTGCAAGGATGCATCCTGGTCATGCAGTTGGCTCTTTAATCCCCTGCAGCTGTGTTTTCCCTTCATTCTGTGTTGAGAAAGAGTGACCCTCTTTTCAAGACGTGCTAAGAAAGAATCATAAGTTGGCTGAAGAGCACTATAAAAAGCAATAATGTTTGGGCTTGCTGAGCTGGGCAGAAGAGCTCACCACTGCTGCAGCTTCATTTCGGAGTCCAAGGCACCGAGAGGTATTGAGAGGGATGAGTCAGTGTCCGTGCTGGGTGTTAGAGCATTACAGAGTTCTGAGTAAGTAACTCCTGCTGAGATGGAGGACACAGGAAACACAACTGTGTTGGTTCAGTGTTAGCTACAACACACAACAGCTCTGTGGCAGGACACACTTTTTAAGCAGCCTTTACCTGTTTTATAATCCTGCTGAGGCCTGGTATTGGCAACATTAGTCCATGCTTGCACTCTTTTGCTGCTGCTGTACTGAAAGGTGGAATTTAAGCTTCAATGAGGATAGAAAATTAAGCTAACTCTTATGATGGGAACCCTCCACCGCTCACCTGTCCATGGGTGAAGCACTAGAGAAGCTGGTTCTTCCTCCAATGATATCATTTGGTGCAAGACAGGCCAAACAAGAAAACATCTAAAATATGTTCACACAGGTGGTGATATTGGTATAATTTTACCAGTTAGTTTCATGCCCATGTAGACAAACTTAGAAGAACAGGCCTTTATCAAAGATGAACTTAAATGACAGTTTAAGTGATGAGATTCATACCTTTTTTAAATATGTGTCTAAAACAGGTATGTTGTTTCTGTTTCAGTCCTCTTTAGTACTGTCTATAGTCATGTCCCTGTTAAAAAGATACTTTTAGGGACTATTTATTTGACAGACTCTCAAGTACTCATTACCTTAATTACCCACTATAAATTACCCACGCTACTCTATCCTTGTTTGGCGCAAAAATAATGACTTGTTATCACTCAGGTGCTAATCACCAAATCTTAATCCTTTGCTAGTTTTTTATGGATTTTCAGAGGAAAAATTTAAGAAGAATCTTAAATATGTCTGTTCCCTAATTTGTCTTTTAACAGCAGTGCATCCATTCTGCCTCTGGAGAACTTCAGCAGATGGTGTCAGGCTGCAGAGCCAGGGAATTGTCTGCCTGTGGTGCTGGGAGCTGACAGGACGGGTGTCCCCCTTGGTATGGGATGCGATGTGCTCCAGCTCTTTGAGAGCTGTGCATAAGCATTGCTTGATGGGTTCTGACGGGATTTCTTGTTGGCACTTTTTATACAGTTGTTTGTCACTCTCCAGTGGTGCCAAGCACTTGCTACAGCAAATGAAGCCACTCCTGATGATGCCGTGGCCCTGACTCAGAGCAAGGCCCTGAGCTGGGCCATGTGCTGGCTGCTCGCCCTCGCCGGCACACAGTGACCGGTGGAGCTGCCGGGTGCTACTGGTGCGGGGGAGAGTGGAGATGTGATTGTGTTTGTCTGTGTGCTTTCTGCCGAAGTATGAAATGAAATCTGTGAGGCTGAGGTGTACTGAGATGTCCAGGTTTGCTTCATGGGGATTTTGCAGCTGTGCTCTGGAGAGAAGGTGGCATTGAGGGAGAGGTGTTGCCCATCTCCCATGGTGAATGAGGATTAGCCTGTGACAGGCAATCTTTTACAGGCCTGGCTAGGTCAGTGGTGTCTGCAGCCAGGGCAGGGCTGCAGAGCAAGAACTTGGAGCATGAGCCTTCCAAGGCCCTGGATCTGGAAGGCCTGCATGCAGGAAAGCGAACACTTGGAAGCCAGAAGTTTTCTTCAGGACATTCTCCCTGTGCTCACAGAATATGAGAATGTGTGTGGGCAGAGTAGAATAGCTGTACATTTATAAATTGGAAGAGCATCTTATTCTTGCTTAGATTTTTCTGTGAAAACCCTGCAAGCAAAGTTACAGCACGGGACAACAGAGACTCTCTATTCCCAGTCCGCCTCCAGCCAGGTCACGCTTTGTCCCGGCACTACAAAATCTGCCCATTGCTGATGCCACGTGTCCCTCACAATGGCAATCTTTGAGCCCTTCTTAGCCAGTCCATCTCAACTCAAAGTCATTTATAACAGAGATAGTATGAGAGTCCCGGTTGTTGCAAATGATTGCAAAGTATTTTCTTAAGGTCACCTATCAAATGCATCAAAGAGCAGAAATGAGACCATCATTTAAGTTCTGGTCCTATGCTGTCACTAGGCTGCAGTGCTTCACCTGTACACAAAACCATGCAATGAATCATATTCTAAAGATATGGTGGAGACCAATAGCATAAAAATATGGAGAAGTTTCTCCATAGCTGGTTAGAATAGTGGAGGTTGTAGTGTCAATAGATGGTTCACTGTAATCTAACGGCTTGCCACGTGCCGGAAGCAGCACACAGAATTGTGTTTCAGTAGTGTTATCACTGGAATTATTTATTAATGTTCCAGTCTTACTGTAGTGGAAGAGTGTCTTTTTATTAAATCAGATGTAAGATATTTTTATCAGTGTTATTTCCAGCTGACATGATTTTTCATGGCAATTGGGTGAGCAAACAATTACACAGTACGATGTTGAGGGTCTGAAAAACTTCATATATGCCATGTTGTCTACAATACTCAAAATAATCCTGATCAAAAGATGGTGTGAATTGTGTGGGAATTAGTAATATCATACAAATGTATTTAAGTGTTAATTCTCTTTGATGTGACCATGTAGAAAAGCCTTAGGAATCAGTGAAGATTAGGGGAAAACTGACTGTTTCTGGTTACTTGCTCATAATAATACAGACAGATTGGCTGTGCTAAATTGCTAAATCACTTTACTAGGCTTTTCAGTATCTCATTATTTTCTTTTTTTTTTTTTTTTTCAAACTTGATTTTATTCATATTTGCCTATCAAGATGTTGGGAGGAAGGAGGAAGAGAAAGTCTTTAAGGGAAATATATTTTATGATTACTACATGTAAACAGCACCTGATGTTGCACTCGGATTTGAATTTCCTTCTTCCAGAAATGTTAAAGAATTTTTAAAGTCAATGGGCGAAGGGAAGGAAAGCTCTGCGTTACTGTTCATTGGTCTTTATACCTCCAAAAGTCTCAAACTCTTGACTTCTACGTGCCTGACACCTCCAAGGAACCCCTGCATGTGTCGGTCTTCTAAAAACCTTCTGGCTGAAAGAGACAATTGCCCATTTCATACCTGTCAGTAAGGCTTGGCATTGAGCCTGCTGTAAACTGACTAATATGTGTTTGGTTTTATGCCATTCCATATGTTTTAGAAGAAACTACTTTGAAGTATTTCCAGTGTCACTGAAAAAAATGGAACTAATTTCAGGATAAAATTGAAATATATGATGGTAAAATGCTGATCATTCTAAATGCCGGTTGAACATCTGATTAACATAATAACCTGATTTTTATGGCACCTGGCCAAATGTGAATGAAAACGATTATGGTTCAGACAGGCTTTTGTCTGAATTTCATTGTTTGGCACATGTGACAGGACAAAGCTGAAAAACTAGTGAAAAAGAAAAGTAACTTGTTGCATTTGCAAATGCCCTTTGGTGATATATGCAAATATTCACTGATTAACTCTTTTGATTCCATGAGTTGTATCTGTTAGTTTGCTTCCCTTATGAACCTCACGTGCAATAGGGGTCTGCACTTCAAAACCTGCCCACTCTTTTTAGTTGAAACTTTTTTTTTTAATACTATGAGAATATTTTCGAAGCGGTACACCTGTTTTTAATGCTACACTATTCACTTCCTTGCAGTAGTCAATTATTTTACTGATATTTGTTGCTATGTGCATTCAAAATTAGTAGTGCTAATGTTTAAAATTGAATGCTACTAAAATTACATATTAACTAGCAAGCTGTTGGAATCACTGTTACCAATAACTGCCAGGAAAAATAATTTCACACTATAAACTTAATTTGGAATTCACTATGGGACAAAAATTACTTATATGTCAGGGTTTCCCAACAGAAGACTCAGGAATAAAAAAAGTATTGTTTAAAATACAAACTTTCTGTGAATAAGTTTCTAGACTGATGTCTTGTATGTTTGCTGTCTGGCAAGAAATAAAATTTTTATGTATGAAAACACTGCAGACTGGAATTACTAATGATTACTCCACGGTGCATTGGACCGTGATGGAAGATCTGGATAGCAAGGTCCTACTGGGTTTGGGTACCATCTATGTGGCAGTGGTTCTGCCCTCTGGAGGGCTGCAGCACCCCCGTGGTCATCGGACCACTGCCCTGAACTGGTGGCGAAGGTCTAGGGAGGAGAGCTGCCAGCCATCTGCTGAAGACACCTGTGTGTGATTCTCCCTCGTGTTTGTATTCCCTGTTTATTATGTATGTTCTCCGTTCAATATGTATGCCCCCTGTTAAATATTCATTATGTTCTCGAAAGTTCTGTTCACTTCGACACCCCATTGGTTCCTCCCTACCCAGTCCCTCCTTCCCCAGTCCCGATTTGTTCCCCGGTTGTCCCTCAAGTTTCCCTCTGCCCATTTGCCCTTCCCTGATTGGTTGCGCTGTTCCCCTTATAAACCCAGATTTTCAGATTTCCCAGTGTCTTCGTCCCTGGACTTTCCACAATAAACCATCTTGCTGGAACCTACACGAGGACCCTTCCCACTCCTTTACCTCCGGCGCACCCCTTTTATCATCAGAGAGCGCCCTTCCCCTCCGGGAAGGACTGCCCCTGCAAACTCCACACTGCCTGTACCTGTGCTGTTCGTCCTGCCAGGGACGCTCCAGGTCAGCTCGCAGATTCCCCTGAGAAGGGCAGCTCTGGGGGAGCTAGCGAGGCATCCATATAGTAAATTTCCTTTATTCTAGGAAGAGAAGTTTCTCATAGATAGTCCTTGTTTCTTGCAAATTAAATTACATGGAGTGGGTTTCTTTGGCAGCAGCACTTGCTGAGGCCTGCAGGAGGAGCAGAGCAGCCTTGCTCCACACCTGAGCTGCACCTGAGCTGTTTGTGCTGGGCTCTTGTACACTCACTAAGGCCTGAGAGTGAACATGAGTGACACTGATGGATGTGCTGCCAACTGCTGCACATTCGTGTTTTATAAAGCATCCTCCTTTTTGTGGTCAGGCCCAGAAAATTGAATTCTTATAAACTGTCTAAAAATTCATAGCTTTATTAAAATAAATACCAGACACTGTGAAGCAAGCATTTGAAGCTGCAAGTGCATCGAGGTCTGTCGTGACCACTGCTGAAGGCAGGAGACTGAGTTAAATGGACTCTCGATCTGAAAAAGTGCAACATCCTTATATGTTTCTTAATTTCCAGCTGTGTATCTTGCTTAAATGACTTAGTGTTATTCAGTTAATGGATCTTTTCACTATTTGCTGCATTTCTGTGAGCCTGAAAAATGCTTCAATGTGTGGAGCCCGTGCAGCGGGTTTGGCTACTGATGGTGTTGCCTTCTGGTTGTATGAATGATTATAGGAGACCAGAAGAAAATTGGAAAGCTTATTGATTTTGGTTATAGTCATTATGTAAAAATATGACACTGAATCACTGCTCATGAGTAGACACAGCAGGTCCTGTTCACATTTCCAGTCATTCCTACAGTGCTTTTGTGTGTGCCCACTGGTATGGTCATATACTTAGTGTGGGTAACTGTGTGCAGGATCTTAGATGAATCTTATACTGGTAGCAAATGCTGAGACATTATTTTACCAGGGGAAAAGAGGCTTTAGTTCTCATTTTCTACACATTTTTGTGTTGTTTCTCTTTTTCCTTTTCAAAATAAAAGGGAAAAGAAGTGAAACTCTCTGTTATGCTCTCAGAGGAGGGGAAAGAAAACTGACATTAAATTTGTGCAGGTATTTTTTTATAAGTGTCCCCGTATTATCTGAGCAACACACAACTTAGCACCTATTTTTTTTGCAAATTTTATGCCGTTTAGGAAGGATTTAGAAACTAAAGCTTCTAAAAATAATCTGCTAGCCCCAGGTGCAAGACCAGGGATATCAGGGTACATTTGAGGCCACTCAGCTAGGATTGAAAGCTTAACTTGCTAAAGAAAGTGTTAGAAAATTAGAAGGCCAATCCTGAGGCTGCTTAGTCCCAGCTTCTGGTCCTGGTTCCCTGGGCAGCCTAAGTATTTTTGTGACTCCATCACTGGATAATGTGTATTGTCACTATACTTGCAGCTGTCAACATTTCTCTAGTTTCAAACATGATGAAATTCCCTTAGATGACCTATTCATGTCTTCTAAGTTTCATTCCTTCCGGGCATATTTCCATGGGGTTATTAAAGATTTTTATTATCCTTTCATGAGTGCATTAACATTTGAGTCTTAAAATGTGGTCTGGAATGAAATTGTGCTGGAAAGAATAGTTTTTCCTTTGCCCTTTAATTCTGTTGTTGTAGCAAAGCAGAAAATGCTGCAGACAGTGCCATAAATTTTAAATAATTAATGTAAAGATCTTTTCCCAGCTATAACAGGGCAATATCAGAATGTTCTGAATTGCTTCTCTGGTTCCTAATGAGAAATAAGGAGTATTCTAGGTATTAAGAGATTCCCTAGGGCTAGTATATTTGAGGATTGTGTACTGAAAGTACATAATGTTTAACAAATATAAACTAGCAATGTAGAATGATTTCAAAGAGTTCTTCAAATATTTTTATTCATGAGTTTTGGTGGTTTTTTGCCCAGATTTCCTTTCAATAATGAACACAAATGCATTACGCTTTTGCAATTCATGTCTGCTCTCACATGAAACTCATGTTCACATCGAGAGGCCAGTTCCTATTTGGAAAAGGCTCTTGCACACAGGCAGTGAGGTTCATTGGCCCCTTGTGCATGCAGAAAGCAAACAGGGAAACATCTGTGCTAAGCTAGAACTGATTTTAATGGATTGGGTTCAAACGTTGGCAGAAGGCACTCGCTCCAAGAGCCACCAAAGGTTGGTTAATTGGCTGTGAGCTTTGGAGCCTGACCATTAGCTGGGAGACACAACACTTATTTACAGAGAGTTAAAATACTTATTTACAGAGAGTTACAACACTTATTTCCAAGGCAGGCAGAAAGCTGTGTGTCTGTATGGCTGGGAGGAATGGCAAGGGAAAGCCACAGGGTAAGTAGCACTGGAATGCTGGCGTCTTCTTTGCCACAGGGGGTAAACACAATAATGCTGTTAGCTACAGCCCTTATTTCTTCTCCAGGCAAAAAGAAACAAAAAAAAACAAAACAAAATTTTAAGGAAAAAGAAAAGAACAAAATCCTTTAATTGTTTTTGTGAGGGAATTTTCATTTGAAGTTTTTAGCACGAGTCCTTGCACTTTATGGGTGGGGGTTGTGCCAAGTTTACTGAAATTGTACTGCTGAGTGGCTAAATTATCAATTGATTACCGGTGTGTGTCTGCCTTAAAGGGGATTCAACTACCCCTTAAACGAAGTTAATAAATAATATTGGCAGCAGCTGGCTTTGCTACTTTTTTAGAGTCCTGTCACACCCCTTCCTGGGAGAGAAGTTAATGCTCCCTTCTTTATTTTTCTCTTGTCCTTGACGTGCAACTGACTGAGTGTGGAATCAAATGCTTGATGGGGTGAGTTATGAGTACAAGTTTGTCTTCTCAGTGTGCTAGGACTTGATAGTTTGGGAGTTCCCTCTTTCTTTAGATGGGGTATTCTTGAGCTTCTGTAAAATGTTTGTTGTAACAAAAAAGAGGTTAGGAAAGTGAGGGATTTCCACCCCCACATTTCAGGAGAATAAGTGTTCTCAGGCTGCCATAGATTTTAAAGTGATGTATGAAAATGGAGCAGTGTATTTTGTAGCTGGAAATAACAGGTGGATTTCAACATTCTAGAGGAGCTTTCCTTTGTTTGGCAAAGAACAGGGCTTCTGCCTGGATGACTGGTCTGGAAATTGCTTATTGGAAATCAGTCCTGTGCTGTGCCTTTGAATGAAGGAAAGCCCTGTAACAACTACTGTTGTGGCCTCTTCCAGCTCCCACTGCCTCGTACTGGCAGAGTCATGGTTTTGATCCCCTTCCACAGTGCTGTGCTGGAGCTTGGTTCCTTCAGAGGAGGAGGTTCCAGGGCTCTTTCTCTGTCTGCCCAGTGGCCCCTTGTCTCACTGCAAGTTCAAACCTAGGGTGGAGAAGGAAAAAACCCTATGGTTGCTATTAAAGGCATTCAACTGTTAGTCCAATGCCTATTAAATTTAATAAAATCCACTTAGATGCTCATCTGTAAGAGCCAGACTGAGACTTTACATAAATCCTAATCTGTTTGTCACAATTGCTTTAAAAACAAACAAACAAAAAATCCACCACATCAGAACAGACACAACCCCTGCTAATTAGCCCTTAAAGGACATTGAGACAACTTTGGACAGATGTGCCAGTGTTTTATTATGCCAGTTTTTGGCCAAAGTATTTTTCAATGTGTGCAGGCCTAATAGACTGCAGGTTTTAGGCTTTTGGTTTATTAGACAGTGGCAATAGGAGTTGGAAAAGCTGGAATGCAGTATGCTTTTTTCACAAGCAAGAAGCAATAAATTCCTGGGACCTGAAAAAAATAGTTCTTCATTCAGTTTGACAGAATGATATCTGTACTAAACTGATACGTTAATTGAGTCTGGCAGCCTCCATTTAATTGTGACTCATTGCAAATGATCGAGTTAGTCAGCTCCTTAGTTGCAGTTCTGTTTTTGTCATGAGAATAAAAGAAAATAGGTAGCATGCATAGTTTTACTTTCTTTTTGTTCCTAAAAAGCTGTGCAATTTTAAATATTCAAAGATTTGTGAGGTTCTTGGTGGTTTTTTTGGGTCAGTCTATTTCACACATTTTTGACCATGATAATTTTAGGCTCTACCTGTGAAATTCCATCTCAAAATTTATTAGCTGTTATCACAGCCATTCCAGAATCAAATGTACATGGGAAAAAATTAAGCAGAACTAAGCTTATTTGACACAGTTATGCTATAACAATAGTGGCAGTAAATTTCAGCACTGGTTAGTAAAAAGAACAATGCTTGTGACAATGAATAGCCCCGACATCTGGAACCAGATTCATCCCACTGTGACGCACGTGATGTTGTGGTTGAGTTAGAACAAAAACAAGTGCTACAACTTCCTTCAACACCACTGTAGATCAACCTCATGAGAAATATCCATCCTCTAAACCTTTTTAGTCTAAAGAATGGTGGTAGAAAATAAGGAAATAACGAAGGAGGTTACTTGCCTTACTTGCCTGTAGAAAGCAATTGGTCATTTTTATTTTCTGACTTGTATTATGCTTGCTGTTAAGAAAACATAAGCTAGCCTGAAGTCTTATTTTGCTAGGAGTCAACACTTTGTTTAATTGTACACATATCAAAAAGGCTCTTAGTCCAAAGTAACCAAGCTGAGAAAAGAGAGGCAAGGGAAAAGAGGGACAAATGAACAATGATGCCTGCAAGGTCGTTGCAGAAGTAAAATAGTTCTAAATCCATTTGGTTCCTACCAATTACTTGCAGACCTAAAAGAACTGTTCTCCCAATTTGCCACTGTAGTGTGGTTTATAAATGTTAAGCTATACAATGGCTTGATTAAATACTCCAAAGTATTTAACATTTAGAATATTCTTCCTGACTTTTGTAAACCGGAGTCCTAATGCACCTGTAAAATTCTGATCAAGGAGTAGAGACTCTTTTAATGACTATATAGTAACATTAGATGTTTTTTAAATGCTTTCCAAGAAGAAGGTAGAATAAATTTTTTAAAAAATTTTGAAAGGAATAGGGGAGAAATTGGTGTCAGATATGAGTTCACTGAAATCTGCATTGGTGCACTGAACTCTTGAAAGGAAAGGCTTGTTAGAGCTTCTGCTGTAATGATTGGGGTTTGTGTGATTCCCAGAGCTACTAATGGTGAACAGAATGTTTTGAATTTCTGTTTTGTGTGTGTGCTCATATATTAACATACAATAAAAATGCACAAATAAATAATAATTCAGGATTCAGATATAAATAACTTGATATCAGAACAGCTTAAAAAATTACAGTATAAATTGGTATTGATGTGCAGTGCTGGTTAATTAAAAGTCTGCTACTCCCACATAAACATGAGAGGGGGAAGAAGTGAATTATCTTCATCTATGTAACAGCTCATCTCAGAAACAGGGGCTAGTAGGACCTGACTCCTTATCTGAAATAAAAAGTTTAATTCTTGCATTCTGAAATCACATGGAGAGGCTAAAACCTCCCTTTTTTCTGGGTTAAGACATTGCAATCACTGAGCCTTGATATGCACAGGAGCTGTGTATAACTTATGTGCTTCCAATGATTAATGTTGTAGTTTTTTCTAGTGTGCTAATTCATAATGCTTCTTGCATTTGTTTTTGTGGGACAAACCTCCATCCATCAGTGGAGTGTTATCTTGCCAGTTTCTCCACTATTTTTATTTAGCTAATTCAACCATTGCATTACTTTAAAGGATCTAATTAATCATTACGTTTGTAATCTTGGCTTTTATTGAGACCACAGTTAATTAAGTTTGCAAATTGACGTGGTGAAGTTTGATCCAGACAAATTACCTCGGAAGAGGATTTGTATCAATAAAAATCTCTGGACCAATATATTGTTGGCTTTTCCAGCTGTGACAGAGATCTGTCTGGGCTGTCCTGGGCCGAGAAGGGCTCCTGAGTGCAGCCACGCAGTGATGCTGATGTGCTGAAAATACCTCTGCAAATGAGAACTTGGAGATGTCACGAGCTCTTCAAAAACAGTTTGCAGTAAAAAGAGGCTGATCTTGCAAGGCCTTCAACACCCACCTCCTGCCAAAGTCAAGGGCTTCTCCGAGCCTAGCATGGCACTGCTGAGATAATGGGAATGAGAAGGGGCTTTCCCTGGGTTTCCCTGGGAATTGTCCAGCCCTACCAGGGACAGGCACTTCGATCTATCAGAGCTGTGGCCCGTGGGTGCTGAGGATGGGGAGCAGAGGGGGAGCCTGGCCTGGGAGGGCTATGCTGGGTGAGGAGCCAGGAGCTGAGGGAGCTGGCAGAGGGGAAAGAAGGACTGACAGGATATTTATTCATGGAAACTCTGGGAGGCAGTGCCTGGCTCTTGTGGATGGCAGCTCCTTCCCCAGCAGCTGCAGAATGGGCTCAGTGCCCCAGGAGCTGCTGAGGGGTGAAGTCTGTCTGCAGAGCCTCAGCACCCCTTTTGCAGGGAGAGCTGGTGGGGCAGAGTTCCTCCAGGGTCCCAACCTTCTCCCATGGATGTGGAGGTGCTTGTTGGAGGCCCAGGGTCCTGGGGAGAGGCTGCTTGCCTGGCCTGGGGCTCTTCCCCACTGTTTGTCCCCATGAGTGTCAATGGCAGGGCTGGAGGGACCTGGGCAGGAGCCCTGGAGGGTTCTCCTCTTGATGGGATCCACCTGGAAAAAGTGGGGATAAGAGCTCCTTTGCCAGGTGGGTGCCAGCCTGCTGAGGAGAGATTGGAACTTGGGAGTGCTGTGAGGGAGCTTACAGACCACAGGGAATCACAGAATCAATTAGGCTGGAAAAGACCTCTGAGATCGAGTTCCACCTGTGACTGAACACCACCTTGTCTACCAGATCATGGCACTGGCTGTCACATCCAGTCCTTCCTTGGACACCTTCAGAAATGGTGACTCCACCACCTCCCTGGGCAGCCCATTGTAATGTCTAATCACCTTTTCTGTGAAGAAATTCTTCCTAATGTCCAACCTAAATCTCCCCTGGCACAGCTCAAGACTATGACCTCTTGTCCTATTGCTGGGTGCCTGAGAGAAGAGGCTGAGCCCCAAAGTGAGACAGTGGTGGACAGGACTGAAAGAATGTAGTGACAGGGAGAGAGGAAACCTCAGGAATGACAAAACAGAGAGATGCCCATTGCGTGTGCCTGCACAAACACAAGAAACATCCCTGGAGTAACAGAGACCTAGCTGGCCAGCTCAGGTGGCTGGAGCACTGCTATGGAAAAGCAGGCAGGGAAGGTGAGGAGCAGGAGACATGAAGGAAGAGGTTGAATGTACATGGAGCTGAGGAATTGTCTTTCAGAGTCTGTGGGGCAGGGCTGGAGGAGAGGCCTGTGAGGTTGGTGTTTGTTACTCTGGTCCCCAAACAGCTCAGTCCTGGTGTTTCCAGAGTCAGAGGTCAGAGGAATACTTCGGTGATTTTTTGTGTGAGGTGACTGGAATACGTTAGTAATGCAGTTAGAAACACGTTGAGAATGCTGGGCATTTTTAATGGAAAAATAAACCCATATGTAAAAGTTGTAATTTAAGGAGTCTCTTATTTTTTCCCAATACAATCAATGATGAATATACTTAGAAGTGTTTTCCCTGCACTATCTGCAGGCTGTGCCAGTTAGATACAACAACTCGTTTAAAGTCTATTGTCCCTTGCAGAGGCTGGATGAAGCACTGCAGGGGTTTTGTGTATTTACTGTGGTACTGTTTGTTTCATTCGCTTTTTTATCTTGAAACATTTATTCATATTCATTCTCCACCTTGCTGTCTGCTGTTGAGGAGCTCAGCAGATGGCTCTGACCATTCCTTTAAGGGCGCTAAGGGTCCTGAGGCAGCTTTAAACCCCACTGCTGTTCCTGTAGCTGGAGGATAAATGGATATGGCACAGATAGATGTCTCTGCTCCTGTTCAGTGTGGTGCTAAATGGTCTTGGATGCCATTAGACCAAAGCTGTAAAGGGCAGGATGTTTGATGTATTCTGATGCAGAAATGCATCCTTTGGGCATGTTTGAACATTTTAGTACGGAATGGCTGAAGGAAGGCCTGAGTAGTTTGCTGAATTACAGCACAATGGTTCCAAAGCAATCGATGACGTGGTTCCTTTGAAAGGCAGACAAGTGGGTGAATGAAGAAGAAATTCAGGCAATGCCCACTGAAATGTTGTGCTGTTTTGCTGATCTTTAGCAGTATTTAAGAAAGGGTGGAAGAAGAATAAGAAAACTGCTGTGGTTTATGCTTTAAAGAATCTTAAAAGATTACTGTATTGCTTTTCCTTTTAATGATAGAAGTCTCCTAAGTATTTTGATTCTTAGTTTTTATGTATTTTGTTCTCCATCCTTAATTAAATGTTGAAAGATTTTAATGGGAAGTAACTTACTGTTTTATTCTGTGTCAAGTGCTGTTTGAATCAAATTGATCTAAAATAAATTGGTTTTGTGTTTTATTGTTTTCTAGCTGTCCAGCAAGCTAGAATATTGCTGATTCACCCAGCTTTCCTTTTCTACTCTGTGCCAGGAGTATTTATACATGTAAGTACTTTTTTAAAAAAAAAATCCTTAAAGATTAGATATTTTTGCACTTACTTTGAAAATGGTTTTGAGAAAACAATATATCTAAATTCAGATTTCTATCTTTTGCTAATTTTGAAAACAATAACAGGTAAAAATAAGCTTGCTTTTGTAATGTTAGTTATTGTGATATTTCAGTACAGAAGACACCCCTGTGGGTATATTTTTCAGAGTAATGTGCTATTACTGGAACTACATTATTCATATGAAAAGGATGATTGATCAAACACAAGCTACTATAATGTGAGGGCTAGAACAAGGTCAAACTTATTTTACTTGTATACAGAAACTCATAAAATCAGTAAATTAGACATGCAGACAAATATTTGAATCCACGAATATAATTGTTTTCAGTGTTATATTTTATAGCCTGTTTTTCTCCTCTGACTTTCTCATAGACTGCAATGTACGTTTATTCATCCTGGCCTGTAAGCACTTTACAAAATCATTTTTACTGACAATTTAAAACCCCCATCCTCAGTCAGATATACACTCCTATATCACAGAAGAATTGATGTAAACTCCTTGCAGTCTCTTGACATGTCAAGTAAAGATTACACTGGTTCAGTGATCTCTCTCCCAAGTACAAGCACTCTGTCCTCAGAGGTACATAATTCATAAAAAAATTTGAGCGAACAGAATAATAATCATGAGTAGTTTATCTAGTGAATTTCCCAATCAGTTGTGATATAAATAATTTATGTATGAATTTCAACATTGCATGCATTACCATTCCTAAACAGTGATTATATCTTCTTGTCTTGGTTTGAAAGACAGGTGTATGCCAAAAAAGGCAGGAGCCCCCCTTGGAATGGAAAGGTGTAGCCCCCTTCCCTCCGAATTACTATAATTCCGAAATTAAGGAGCTTTAAGGTGAAAATATGAGAAAATAGGAATAACAGTTCTTTACTGATATATGTCTATCCAGGCAAACAAAACAACAATAACGGTGTCAGTAACAACAAACAGAACCAGTAACCCAGTGCCAGCCTCTCTCGGCTGTCAGGCCCTTTCCCCTTTGGTGCAGTTCCGCTCACTGCCGGCAGGGGCGCTGGCGGCTCCCGGCGGGCAGGGCGGGTGCGATGGTTCCCCCGCGGCTGCAGGGGGCGCTCCGGCGCGGGCTCGGGGTGCACGCGGTAATGGCCGAGCCGGGAAGGGATGGAAGAAAGGCTCCACAAACCCCCAGGGGCAGCCGATCCCAGCCCCAGCAGGACCCTCGGGAGCAGCAGGCTGGAACAGCAGGGATGAGCACGAAATCCCGGGTGGTAGACGAGAGGTATCAAACTCCGGAGCTGCAGCGGAGCCCCGGGGCGTCTCGGCAGGTAGGGGGTGCAGTGCAGAGATGGCTCGGAGCAGCGACAGAGGAGCGACGGGGGCCGGGCAGCAGCGGCCGGCTCCCAGCGGGGCAGGGAGAGGCGGGCTGGGGATCTCGGGGTTTTCCCCTGGGGCACCCGAGCAGATGCTGAAAAAAGGTCCCTCTCTTAGTGAGGTAGGGTGTTAACCAGGGTCCCAGTGCAATGGCTGCTCCAGCAAGCAGAGCTCCGCTCACGGTAGAAGGAAAGGCAGCAGAAGGCAGGATCCTGCAGATGATGNCCCCCCCACCCCGTGGCCGGGGTCTTTTGTCTCTCTTAAGTATCCAATCATTAGTGTTCCCTGGCAACACGTATGGGGAAAATTCCTTAAGAGAAAAGGGAAACAAAAGGGGAATTCCTAAAACCCTAACACTTGTTGGAGACTCTTTGGACTCCAACTGTGTAAAAAAGCAAGTACAATTTAGGACAGGTCAGACAGAACTTGGTTTACTATGATCACCATGAGAGAACCGGGGGACGGCATCTCCCCCTGGCGCCCTGTTCTCTGCCAAGAGATTGCAGATCCGACCTATAAACTGTGTTGGAGAATGAGGCAGGGGGAAAACAGCAAGTTCAATGTCAACAAAGCCAGGTGTCCATCCCTGGGGAGGGTAGAATACTTAAGTATTTCCTCAACTGCCACTATTTTGGGAATCAAGCTAATACAATAAATAATATGGACAATAAACCCAGTAAATGTTGCAGTAAATATTATGGACAGTAAATAATATGGACGATATAGAGGGGTGGAGCCTAGACTGGTATTAGCTTAGCAAGGAGTTGGAAACAACCACAGACCATTAGCTTTTAGGGGAATGGAATCTTCTTTTAGTAAAGACAACTTCTTAGCCTGACCTCAAACATAAACAAATATGAGTAGTTTTAAATATGAGTAGTTTTACCACCACAGTCTGAATCTCAATCACACATACAGCAGAGAAAAAACACAACAAAACAATTAAGTGCTGTAAAAAGTGGATTGAAATGATGTCATGCAACTTCCCTGACCACTCACACAGGCAGCACTGCTTGAGTAATTAGATGAAAAATTTAATTATCTACACTAAAATCAACAGCAAAGAAGAGCAAATATGAGAAATATGCTTGTATCTGATCCCTCCTGCGAGTTCATCCTTGAAACCAAGGGCCAGTGCTGTGTATCATTTACTCCTTATTTCTGCTTATTTCTGTGACCTCTGCAGCGCATGGTTTATCAATTGCTTGCAATTGCATATCAGTAACGTTTTTCAGGCATGTAGAAGTTCTGGGATTTCTTCCTGTTGTCTCAACTCAGAAAAATAGGAGAAGAGTATTTTGAGAGAACAGGTAGGATCAGTTGTGGGCTGTGTTCAGAAGCTGTCTAGAAGCAACCAAGAAGTGATTTATTTCATTTTATTGCAGTACCGTTCTATGAATTTTCCATGCCCAGAGTTCCTATCTATTGTCTTTACCCTTTTGACTCTTGCTGGTTCTGCTTTGTTCTGGGCAATCCTTTGGAGAGAGGAGATGCATTTCCTGGGTTGGCTTCAGCTGGACACATGGCTACATTTGAACGAGCGTTGATTTGGTGTCCAGCAGCTGGCCTCAGGTCTGGCATGTACAGAGAGAGAAGGGAAGAGGTGCTCTGAAGCTTTTTCCTCATATTAAATTGAGGGGATTGTGTCTTCTGTCTTTGGATATTTATTCCTTGATTATAGCCTATTATACTACTGCAGCTACAGTATGGGGCTTGAATTCTTCCTGTTGATTGATTTTCTTCTAATTTTAAAAAAATCCTAAGAAAATTTTTGCTTCAGGTTTCAAACCGTTGAAAACTTGTCTCTAGACAGCTGCTGCTGCAGTTTAGATTTTACCAGGCCTTTTTTAAAAAAATTGATTGCTGTAACAGCTGTGTTGAAGGCTGTTTATTGTCCATTATCTGAGACGTGGCTGGGTATCTTAGTTGTTTTAATTTTTTTTGTGAGTATTTTTATCTGTCTCCCATTATTTTCGTCACATAATAGGTCACCTACATAATTAACGATTTAAATTAATGTTTTAATTGTACATTTTAAGCTCTGCATTTCTCATCTACTTATTTTTAGATCTTTTCATCAATGTACAGGGGCCTGCTGCAGTTTCTTATGCTACTGTCAAATAATATGATTAAAAATTCAGGGAATTTGTAAAACAAATGAATTCATAACATGATTATTGAACTAAATGAAGAGTAACAAATTATGAAGATTGACAAAACTGAATTATGTTTTCTATTATGCATTTCTAAAAAAAAAATAGGAATGATTGTGACTTAAAATTTCAGCCTATTCAGTGTTCCAGTGAAGCCTTGTGGATATGATTCGTTTATAGCAGTCTCCAGTACTGGATGTTGGGGAAAGAATTCACATCCAAAAAATTAAGGTGCAATAACCAGTGTAATGCCGATTGTGCTATTTTAAGATCTAAATTATCTATAAAAAATGAATATGCCATCCTGAAATGGCTCTATTTGGGCAGCACCGAGCCTTACAATATCAAGTTTAAAACACTATTTTACACCTGTTTTACTTGGAATAGCAGTTGGATATTCTGAACACCTCTGTGAGAGAAGTCATGACATGAAAATTATTTTGTTTGCAAAATCTGGCTGATATCTCTGACTGATATCTCCTCACAAATCCAGAAAAATATTTGGTCAGGATTGTTTCCTTGGTGTGTGTGAATAAGGCTCCTGTAGCCATGTTCAATATTTCATGATTTGAGACCCAGTTAAAATATACTTCATCACATAATTTCACTGCTCACATTTTTTATGTATTTAAATAGAACTGAACAGGATGTTTTAGAAGAACATACTTCATCTAGAAATGCCAATTTGTCAAAACCAGAATTGTGTGGGAAAGGGCTGATTCGATCCTTTTTTTGCCTTCTTTTTTTCTTTTTTTTTCTTTTTTTTTTTTTTTTTTTTTTTTTTTTTTTTTTTTTTTGGTAGAAAAAGCTTTAAGAAACAGATTTCAGCTGCTGAGAGCATCTCGTTTCAACATTTTCAACATGCAAGTGGCAGTTTTCTTGGCTTGGAGAAATATTTAAACTATAATTAAATGCTATAGGAATAAAAAATGCAGAGAATTTTAAGAGAATGAAATAATTCTAGTAAAGTAAAACAGACTTTAAGCACTTAAGGCTTTAATTAGACTTTATGGCTCTGCATCCACCCTGTTTTCAGTACCCCTGTGCTTATATGCAGCCAGCTCATATTTCTCAATTTTGTATGACATAGCCTTGGCTTGATGCTGCTTCCATTCATACTGACAGGAAAACTGCTCTGGGATGAGGTGGCTTGGACACTCGAGAAGCCCATCTTGGCTCCTTCTGGCGATTTGCCCCATCCAGGAGCTGAGTACTGACTCAAGAGCTGCACTGCCATGAGCTGTCAACCCTATAACAAGCCCAAAAATAAAACTACTGCTTAAATGGCAATCCCGCTGTGAAGATTGGAATGCATTACAATATAATTTTGTGTGATCTTTTGGGGATGTTTGAGAATGTGTGAATTGCCATATGAGAAATGCAAAATTTTGTGCACCATTACTTATGAGAAGAGTGGGTGTTAAAAAAAGCCACTTACCATCCCTCAGAATCACATCACAAGGGTTAAACCCAACAGGTTTCAGTAGAAATAACCCTGAAATCAGTAAGTTATTAGGAATTATTTTGGTTTTCAATTGAGAGAAAGAATATTCTGCACATTTAAAAAAAACCCCGAACCCCAAAAACCAAACTAGCCTTTGTAATTATTTGGTGCTGTTATATTATCCTCTTTTTTTGGCATGTTATTAACAATTAGATCAAACTGTTGAAAAGTCACTGCTTTTGTTAAATTATACAGTGTTTAAAGGCTTGAGAATATTAATTAAAGATTATTGGCATAGTTTGGTTAAAAGAGAGCTCAAGGAGTAGAGGATTTTATTTTTTCATGCTGTGATTGACTGGAATGATTTTCTTTTGGGCCAGCTGAGTATTGTTAGAATTGATGATGTCATGTAAAACACTGCTTTGCTAGATTTTAAAGGTTCCTCTGTGGACCTGTAGGGAAGATGGCTGTGGAAAATTATTTGTTCTTGCATGCCATGATCAACAATTTCCTTATTCAGAACAATTGTAAGAAGGAAAGAGTTGTTTAAGACAAGCAGTGGCCTCACTATCATTAACTGAATTACAAGAATTTGTAATGTAAACCTCACAATACCGAGTCACTGGTTTTAGAACCTTGGGCTAAATGTAGATGATCACATCTACATTTAGCATGGTAGAAAAATAAGAATGCATCAATGCCCACATAACGATGAGCTGTACACACAGAGAGATTTTGACTTACTGGTAATTCTGTGAATATATCAAACCTGAGGTGCTTGGTAGTCAAAATGTAAATACAGTCTTAGAAATTATTATATAACTTGAACACAAGTTGCATTCTGTTTCTTTTTGAATCATTTACACAGACAGATTCACATGTGGAATGCAACACATATTTCTGATTCCATCGCCTCACAAAACAGAAGTAGAAAAGAGGGGTGGTGTATCTGGGATGAAAGAGATGGAGTGGCTTTCACGTGTGGGTAAAATAAAGGGATTCTGAATAGAATAACTGGTCTTTGAAAGGATTGTGTATCTGTGTAAATTACAATCACCTCTAAAACCAGGAACGGTGACTTGAACTGGAGAACAAGACAGTACAAGGTTTAAAGCAAAGAAAGTATTTCTTCATTTAATGCAAAATAAAAATCGTGGAACCCCTTATTGTAAAGAGCTGTGAAAACAAATATACATGGATTCACAGTGGATTAGAGAAATCCATGTTTAAGTGTATCAGGGGCTGTTGAATAAGAGTTTTAGAAGAAACTTCTGGATTGCAGTACCTAAGTCAATCCAAACCAGGAAAGCCTGTGGTCTGGCTTGTGAGAGGGCAGAAACCATTTGAACTGTGGAGAAAGCTCTTAAGATAAGGTGTAGCATTCGTACCTCTGTGTGCACATGAATACACAATGTTAGCAGCTCCTAGTATTTCTGTATGTGTACAGAGAGAGAGCTCTGTCTTTAGATGGGCATAGCTAGGGGCGTGCACACTTATTTAGTTTCTTTGCTCATTGTATATTTCTGGGTATTATTTTCCAGGTGTTCCAGGCTGTCTTGTTGGTTATTGTCACTGGGAAACTATGAGGTCTCCTTCTGCTCTCTATTAAGTGGAAGATTTTCTTTCCTCTCATTTGTGCTGTCATCTGGTAGAACTTGGCTTTGAAGCCTATTTGCTGTGGAGGACAGGATCATACAGCTTAACTACTCACTTGGGTGGGCAGTACATTTTAGAAATAACATCTGTGCAGCTGCTGGGACATTCACAGCACTGCCAGGCCTTCCCTGTGATTACAACTACGTGAGGATTGCATGTCCTCTGCTGGTTTCCTGCTCTCAAATTTGAGAGTGGAGATCCTGGATCCTCCCTGCAATAAAGATCCTTTCTTATTTGATTTGAGTTTGACTTGAGCCTTTGAGGGATTAGGAGTATTACAAGGGTTGAATATGCCCATGGGAGAATGACTGCTGTCTGTTGGTAATCCCTCTGTGATGCAAAGCACTGGTGGGCAGGGTGCAGAGAGCTGCATTTTCTGTCTGGGGAGTAGAGGGGTCACAGTGGCGCCAGGCTTTTGATGGGGAGTTGATTATAAAATGTTAACCAGTACAAGGGAGCAGGAGTGATTACGCTGCCCCAGAGCAAGCTGAAAAACATCTATTTAGCTCTAAATAAAGGCTGTGTTTTCAGAATTTATGGTTTCTGATGCTTTCCAGGGTGTCATGTGCTTAGTTTTATATGGCCAGCTGTAATTATTGTCATGAAAGACTTGCAAGCTTAGAAGGGCTTTAATATATGTGTAATATAACAAAATACAGGAAGATGCATTGGAACTTTATGGATTTATCTCTTCATTAAAAAAGGAAAAAAGCTTTTTTCACACAAGGGATGATTTTTAAGACATTTAGGACGTTCTCTCTGACCAGCTTATGGTGAAGGAAAATGCATTGGGACAGAAACCTAAATGTGGACAAAATGAAATGGACTCTTTTGGTATTTCAACACAATTCACCTCTGTAAATGAGCAATGGGAAGTCTTGCAATTAGATAGATTAAAACCATGCTTACTTGAAGAGCTTTTAGCGAGGAAAGAATCTTTCTATGGCCAGGCCTAAAAAAGTCTTTAAGGTTTGCAGACTTGTTGGTCCAGGCTCTGTCTGTGAGCCCTGTGTCCAAAGACATGCAAGGCATGGGGTCCATCTGTACCACAGCTGCAGGTTATTGGCCAGAGAGGCTCTGCCCTCCTTATCCTGAGAAGGTGAATATGAATATAGGGTGAAGAATTTGCAAGGGAGCACAGAATGACCCCAAGTCACACTGCTCAGCCTTGCTGTTGGGTCTCTACAGTCACAGCAGCACCACACATAGCCAGGGCTCTGAAAACTCATGCCTAGGTTTGAATAGAAAGAGTCAGACTTAGTCTGCAGTCTGATCACAAATAAAAAGAAAGTGCATGTTGGAAAAACAAACTCTTAATCTGGTCTTGAATAGCAATTATGATGCATTTAGCATAAAATAATAGTTACGGGAAAAATAGGTTTTGTTTTCCATTTGCAGCAATGTAGTTCCCTGTGAGATTTAATTAATGGCTCTCATTTATTCTTATTTCTCCCTGTTCTGTGAGTGCTGAGTATAAAAGAGCACATCTAGTTTGGCTTCTAGGCAGCAAACAAGTTCATTTAATGTTGATATAGAAGCATCTCTGGATTTTAGAGGGAAAAGAGAGGAAGGGCCATGGAGGGGAAATGTGATTAGTACCATTGATATCATAGACAGTTTGAATGGCTTTAGCAATCGGGGGAATTTTTCTGAAAACCAAGTTTCTATTACTGCACAATTCAGAGAATGGGGAATTATCTCCCATAGCACATTAGATAAATGGAGCCTGGAAGTTATAACCCACTTAATCTGGATGCAACATTTTGTCTTTTGGGGGATGTAGGAGATGTTAGAGACACACATCTATGCTCTCTTTTATCTTTTTCAATTAAGAAAATAAAATTTCCTTTGGATAATGTTATTTTGGGGAATGGATTTCAAGTTAAGCTAATCTTCCTATTGGAAAAGACAGGATATACTACACATTTGAATGTGATATTGAAAGGGTCAGAGTGAATCTGCAAAGTTTCTCCCACAGGCGCAGAAACCAGGGAGTTAGGTGTGTACTGATTGATGGTTTGAGCAAGTCAGCTAGAGGACTGTATTCCTTAAATTGAGGAAAGCTTTGCTACCAACTTGCATTTATTTCAAGATCAAGGCTTCAGGCTTTCATTTCTACCAAGCTTGGCTGCAGAGCCACTGGCATCCAGAACAGAAACCCAGTGCTATAAACTCACACCTGATTCTTTTACAAGAAAAAGGCTGCTGTTTAAAGGCAGATTAACTTCTTTTGAGGCATGTGTGGTTTGCAGGAGAGGCTGGAACTGAAAGGAGCAGCCTGTTGTTTCACCTGGCAATTATTTCATGCTTATGTTTGGTTCATAGGGTCTAGAAAGATGATCAATGTGAAAAAGTTTTGTTCCTATCTTGTGATAGCAAAAGAGAGAATTAAAAGAATAATAAAGCCATGGAAGCATAATTTAGGGGTAAAAATTGCTCAAGATCCTTTGCAAAGGGCATCAGTAGGCAAGAGTGAATGCTGAGGAGGACATGGTACCTAAAAGCAGAAAAAGCAGTAACATTTCCGTTTCCTGACTGTACATAAAGTGAAGCTTTGAATCCTGCTCAGTTGTGTCTAACATCATCTGCTCTTGGTGTAGATCAGCCAGGATGGAAGCATAGGTATCCCTGCTTCTGATGACATGACTAATTTTTAAAAAAGATTTGGAATGGGAAATAGGGATTTATTTTTTGTCTGCTGTAGTTGTATCATTCATCAACTCCTTCTTTGCCTTTGGCAATGGACATATTGTCCTCTGGCACAGTACCCATTTTAGTTCATTTGGACTCTCTTAGTTTAATGGAGATTTTTTTCATATTTGTTACAACTTAAAGACATGGGACTCAGGCAATTTATGCATTCCATAGGCTTGGGCTGTTTATCCCCTCCCCTTCCCGTTCCCTTTTTGAAAATCTTTTTTACTATGTTTTCTGATGGAATTATAAAATCCAGCAGTATTGGCAGGAATGGCTGACAGAGTTGAGTAGCCGAGGGACGTTTGGCCTTTGTGCAGATCTCTCTGCCCTGTAATGCTGTGCAATTTTCACCACTCATTCTTCTCACCAAATGTCCTCCCTGGTCTGTCTCTCAGCCCTGGGAAATGCACAGTAGCAGCCCATTTGCTCACCAGATGTTCTTCTTTCTGGTCATAGGAACAGCTTATAGTATTTGACTCCTATATCACCAACGATATGTCATTTCCCACCACCTTCAGTCTTGAGTGCTCTTTGTACTGGTGGGAGTAATCCTGAGTATGAAAGAAATTGGAGGGTTTTTTAGGCAATTTTTGAATGAGTTTGAGACATGAAATAGTAAGTACATGATTTGACCTGCACCCTGTGAGGTGAAAAGCAATGACTGCTTCTATCGAGTCCTGAGTGAATATGCAGCTTTACAAATAAAATGGATAAAGAAAGCAACATTCTGGGCTTCAACATTCAATGTGCTCAGTTCTGTTATATGAAGTAAGTAAGAAAAAAAATTAGGATGAGAATAAACAGCTCCCTGCATGCATTTGTGTGCTGGATTCATGAGGCACCTAGCCTTGGAAGCAGTTTGGATAGAACACTGTAGATGTGCTTTATTCACTGTGTTTTATGAACTGCATTTGGAGAGTTAATACTCAGGATCAGAGTTCTTTTTATTTTATTCCCTGAGAAAGTTCTCAGTTTTATTCCCAATTGGTTGAGTTATCTGACCTGCTACATTTTTTTTTTTTTCCCCCCAAGAGAAAAAACATGGAGTTGCTATGATTTGCATTGGCTTTTAGATTCATTTAGCCTGGTAGAAAGTGCCTAATACAAAATCAAAGCAACAGATGCTTCTCGCTGGATTTCTCTACAGCTCATACACCTGCAAGTGCTTGCCATAAACTTGCTATAGGGGCTGCTGTTGGCCATCCTCCTGTTTTTTTAATGTCACTGTCCTTTGGTAATACATAGATCTTAGTGAAACAAGATGTTGCTTTTTCTCTCCAAGGTTTATGCATGTCTTTCCGGCAGTCTGCTGTGCATCTTAGGCAGGCTGTGAGCTAATGATAAGATTGCTAAGGTGAATTCCCAGATCACCATGTTTTTTCTGCCAGAGATGAAAGGCCATGTAAATGCTTTCCTGGCTCCTTTCTCAGATATAATTTCCCTGTTCTCTCTTTTGTCTCTTCGCTCTGCTGGCAATGTGGAATTATAATACTTGTTTGCCTACATGACCCCCTGCACGGTGTTACCAGGGTGCAATTGTTAATTCAGCATTACACGTTTTCCCCAAAATCCCAATTTATAGTTAAGACTTTGCTCCAATTTGTATTTTTATTTAAATGTTGTGAAATACTTAAGAAGGTTATAATAAAATTAGCTTCCAAAAGTGTTAAATAATGCCTCTTCCAGAAGAAAAACATCCGTTTTAATGGGACTAAATCAGATGTTTTAGAATTTGCTGTATCCTCTACCCAGCAAGGGCAGCCAAACTAACCTTACAAATAGGGAAAAATACTGAGAGCTCTATTTTGAGCTGGGGCTTCCCAGACTGCCAAGGCTCCTGTTCTGCAACTAGAAATCTAGAAACTCAGGACAGAAACAGTTTTATGCCGAATGTCTGCAGTCTCATGCCAGAGCTGCTCTGTGGGACCTGGTGCCATTAGGGAATTTCTGATCTGTCCCATAAACCCCAGGTGTGTCAGGAATCTTACCACCTTACAGAGTACAAGTACCTAGCAAGTAAAATATACCTTAGCCCACTTTGTTGGCAATAGAAGTCTTGAATTTAAACAATTTCCTTGTTGAAGAGGAATATTTAATTGGGCATGTAGGCAGAAGAAAGAGGATACTTGTTCATACATTAGTTTTAAAGAATACAATTCCTTGGTATTCAACTGTAAATGCAAGTTTATGCAAGATCTGCAGCACACATCCAAAGGCAAAATTGAGGTCCATTTGAAAATTTGAATCTAGTTAAATTTTTTCTGCGAACTTTTTTGTTGGGGTCAAGTCACAGAAAGAACAATTTAACCCTTCTTGAACCATATGCAGTCAATCAAGTTAATGATGTTCCTATTATTTTGGCAAGTAGTCAGAATATGTGTGGCATATATAGAACTGTGGCATTCCCTCACGGTAGGTCCTCAGGCACTGAAAGAGCTGATGACATTTTATAAAACGCAGTTATGTAAAGCATTGCTGGAGGCAAGACTGTGAAGCTAAAGCTTTACTGTTTCCAATGTAGAAAAAAGTTCTAATGTGTTTATCTAGTCTCAGTTGTCATCAAAACTAGCCTAGGCTTATTAGTTACAGTTAACAGGAGTCTTCAGTTCAGCAACAACTGAAGGTATTTCTTAATTAGTGGAACAGGAATGCAAAATTATTCTTCGTATTTAAAGTTGGTTATACTCATTCATAGCTTATTGAACTAATTAGAATCCCCAGACAACCTCTTATTTTTATCTAAAAGAATAATGTTCCACATCTCATCACTGATTTAATATTTCTTTTAAAGTGAACTGCTGTGGAATCTAAATTTAGAAAGGAACTCTGAACAGAGACCCTTTTGGCATAGCTTACCAATGAATTGCTCATGAATCATCCCACGACAGATTTCGATGAGTAATGTATTTTTGTAATGAGCAGTACATACATCTTTGTCAATCTTCAGGTTTAATTGGGAATACACTCAACTCTCTCTAGTGCCACATGTAATACAGTTTTGGGGTCCTGTGTGATTAAAATGGGAATGATAGATGTCAGTGACATTACACTGGTGTTAATACTGTGAGGTGGAAAATAGCAGGTGTAAGCAAGGAAGGAAGGTATCTCCCTGCAACGATACCTACCTAAAGGTATACTAAAATCCTGTTTAAATTTGGTAAAGTTAGCTGAACTTGATCAGTGAAGGGTAGAAGTAGATCTTCTTTTCATTTGTCTTATTGATAACTTTAAAAAGTTTTCTGGTCCTAATGCTTCTGTTGGTAACCCTGTTAGCTATGGTCAATCAACTCCCATGAGTGTAGTAAAGTTGCAAGTGCATTCACCTGCTCAGGAATTAGGACTCTAACGCCTGACCTGATAATTTTTGTTTGCTTATTTTTTTAGGGGAAGATTCTCAATGGCAGGCTGCAAGAAGCCTGGGATTAGGTTTTATTCGCTTGCACTGACATATGGTGAAGTTGATTTGTGTTGACCATTTAGTTTGCAGTGTCTGTGTACCTCAAGGGGGGCAAATACTCTTTGAAAGCGACAGCAGATTCATGCTTGGAAATTGTTACAGCAGTTAATGAGTGAATAAGACAGAGCAGAGAACAAAAATTATGAGCCAAACAAATGGATTGTGACAAGCAGTCTTTGTGTAAATTACTGTACATAACTGCACAGTATTTCCTGCAAATTGTGCTCTACAAGTTGAAAATCTAATTAATGAAGTACTATAACAGATTAGTATTTGTGTAATTTTTCTTATTAGTAATCCCTAATGCCAGCTAGGAGAATTTTATTACCTTGCCTGGGTTTGGAGATGTACTTATGGAAGCTGTGGTCACAGACTAGTAGAGGTTTTGTGAGTGGGGGTTTTTTTGGGGTTTTTTTGACGCTTCAGTCTAAAGTTGTTATTGGTTAGGCGTGCTACGAAATACCAACTTATTTTTTTCTAGGTCATTTTAGTACTTGGAGATTTCTAGGCTTGAAATAACATCTGCAGACACGCACGCGTGCGCGCGCACACACCCACACATCTAAAAGACATTTTATTTCCAGCAGAAACCCTTTGGAAAACCAAACTGGGAAATGGCTACTGGTACACAAAGACAACCATGTTTCACATTGGGTACAGCAACCTTGTGTTGATCTGGATGAAGAAGTCAGAGACACAGATCAATGGCACAGTGCATGGGAAGCTTTCTTCATACGTGTCTGCTTGCAGTCATGAACTGGTTCATGCAACAGAGCATGATTTTCCAAGCCAAGAGGTTGTATTTAGATACATAAAAGTATATGAATATATCCCTTGGCTTCTACTATTCCTTAAATCCTATTCCAACACTCATGAAATGGAGCAGTCTGCTGCAGTGTAAGTTTTGTGCTGGATCTCTTAAACATGCTACAAACCAGTGGGGTACAATAGCAGTGCTGCAGCTGAGTATGGATTGATTTTAACAGGACTCAGTGATTTATTGCATCAGGTGGAACAGCATGGAACAAGGTAGCACGCTATGATTAGATTTAAGCAACATAACTCAAAGTGATGGCTGAAATGTCAAGAGGGGAAGGCATTCATTTTTCTGGTCAGCCATTATTAATTCCCCTACCTGATGTCCAGTGTAATTTTTTCAAAGACTCAGAAGAGTGGGGGAAAGTTTACAAGGAGAGATATATGTAGTTTTTCTGAACAAGGAACATCATGAACAGAATGATTTATAATAGATGGATAACAATCTAAGTTTATATCTGGCTGTTTTATCTGTAACTAGCAGTTAGATGGAATCCTTCAAGACCAAATCATCCTTAATCCCAGTTCAGAGCTTCTCTTCTTACAGCCCATCTGTTCATATGACAAATTTGTCAAATTTCAGAAGACTGTTGCTCTGTAATTTTACCATACCCCAAAGCGCTGCTGCATAAATAAATCAAAGTGAAAACTGAAGAACTTTGGCTTGGGATAAAATATTTTTCCCATTATATCTTCAGATTTTTTTTAAAATTCTCAATTATTTCATGATAACTCTGATATATTTATTTTTGTCTCTGGAGAGGAAGACTCATTAATTTACTAAATTTTTTCTCCAAAAGATTTCACCAAATCTTTTTTTTCCAAACCATTTGTGTGAGATTTTGCTAGCCTGTACTTCCGACCTTAAAAGGTGAGACACCTGAATCAACCCGGAAAAAAATCAAGGAATTCCTCAGATAAGAGATTATGCCTACTAAGCTAGTTAATTAGGGCGGCATTGTATTTAATTTATTTGGTTTTCTTGACCTTTTTTACCTTGACAGAGGTTCTGGTACCAGGAAAAATGCCAGCAGAACTGCAAGGACTTTTTGTGTAGTAGACCCCGTGTGTGGTGGGGATTGGGCGAGGCTGGGCTGTGCACCCAGAGCTGGCTGTGCAGCACAGCATCAGTAGTGTGGGTTTTGCAGTTCCACGTCCCAGGATGATGTGGGAGCATGTGGATGTATTTCCTGCCTCCTGCACCTTCTGTAGCTCTTCCCCGCAGTGCTGCTGGTGGAGATAAGTCAGAACTGTAGATGTTTCTGCACCTTAATAGCATCTCTGCATTTCTTCTTGGCATCCTTCTGTAGTCCTTGGCACAGCCTCAAAGCCACCAAAGGCTACACATTTAAGTGAATTCATGCTGAAACCTCCTTGTTTTCAACCTACCACAGAAACACTTGGACTATGTTAGGCTTTGCCTTTCAATGGCAGGGGTAGAATTTTCCTTCCTGCACAGGCGTGTACATATCTCATGTCCTTAAATTCAGTCCAGGGTTAACAAATAATCCAGGTTCAGCAATTCTTCACTCATGGTAATGAGCTTTATCCCAGCTTCCTGGCTGTAACTTTCTCTCGCCTGAGAGTTCTGGGGAAGAACCTCTTAGACCTTCCCACCTTCTTGAGGCACAAGAGAGCTTCCATCATGTGGAAATATGTAAAGGCTAATGCAAAACTTCTCTTCTTAATGAGTATCTGAGGGATGAACTTGCACAGCATGGCAAAGATGAAGCTTATTAACTGATGAAACAAAGTATCTCTTTAATGATTCTTTTCTTAATATTCTCCCTTGAGCAATTTCTGAATTATTTCTGGTTTTTGTTCTTTGTTTTTTCTCTGGCCAAATAAGGGCTAAGAAGAGTAAGAACCCTTCAAGAAATACTGGTAACAAAGAAAGTAATTTGTTTTGTGGCTGAATAAAGTACTGCATTATCCTGAAGCTTGTGGGGCTATCAGTATCTTAGAAGGTACTTTAGGAATTATCAATTTAAGCACTTTCAGGGGTTTTTTTTCCAGGACAGGATGTTGGTAACAAAGAGAATAAGTGGGTGAGGGAAGTTGGTGTGAGGTAGCTGCAAACTTCTGAAGGGTTATTCTGATGGTTCTCATGAGATCCATCTCAATTTTTTCTTTGCCATAGTGCTTGTTCTGCCATTTTGTGAGTGTGTGCAAAGAAGTTTTTAAAGAGGAAGCCTAATCACTGGGATAAGTCATGTTTTGGTCTCCCTTTTTAAGGCCACCAGAATTTAATATGCCAGTAAGGTGTAATTAATAATGGGTAGTCAGTCATTTAGAACAAGATTTCTCAGCTAGTCATTGCAACTTATTTGTTTTACTGAGGAAAAAGTTCTCCATGGAAAAAGAACTAGGCTGCCTCTGAAAAGAGGTAATGAGGTGGTACGTGGAAGTGTATTCCTAAGGTGTCCATCATGCCCACTGACACCTGCACGCATTTTCTGGGTGCTGTCTTGATAAACTGAGCTTGTGAAAATTCCCTGCATCATTCCAAAAGTAAATGACTGTATGTAGGTCATTTGTCCATGCCACTGCATCTGTATTCTCAGTAATGGATTAGTGTGTCAGGGTGCATCACACAGAAATGATTCTTAGAGTGAGAAACCCTCATTTAGAGTGTATCAAGTACCAGACGATGTGAGGAATATCAGAACAGGTTCTTCTGTGGTCACAGAAGATTCAGTGTTTGAGTACAGGGAAGGAATTTCATTAGTGTGTTTCTGCTGCTTTGCATGTAAGGGATGAGAATGTGCTCTCTGTTTTGAAGATCTTGCCCAGACACCCCCTGTCAGCCAGCTCTAGATATGTGGTTCTCGTTTGGCACCGGTCCCTTGCAATGCACAGTTCTACTCAAGCAATTTTTGGCTTATTTTGTGTGTGGTCTGTAATCTGAAGTGACTCCTTGATTTCTGTGCTAAAAATGCCCATGGCCTCAGAGTATGCAGGTGTTCCAGGTGCTGTTTCCAGTGTTTCTCTCTGCTGGCTGGTGGGAGGCTGAAACAGCAGGTGGCTTATGCTATAACCCACACCCTGTGTTCCATCTGCCCAGAGGGTTGCGGTGTCTCTGGCATGGCCAGCAACCAGCTGGGCTTTCTCCTAGCAGAACGTGATCTTTACATGTTAATGCAGCAGCATGACCTTAATTCCTGCACCAGAATCGAATTTGTAGAAAAGGTTGTTCGTCTTATGCCCCTCTCTCCCCCTCCTGCTGATATCTGTTTCTATTTCTGTTTTCCTGCTCCCATCCAAAAAGTTCTAATGCATAATTGTCTTGGTTTGAAAGAC
>VZTA01011802.1:928-16320 GCA_013398855.1 Mohoua ochrocephala
GACCTCCCTGCCCCCCACCGAGCCCCCCGTCCCCCGCCGAGGCCACTGTCACCCACTGAGGTCACCGTCACCCACCGAGGTCACTGTCACCCACCTCCCGGTTAGGGCGTCCTGGCCCTCCGGGCATCGCCCCCCGGGGCCGAAGGTCCCCAGCCCTGGACAGAGACCCCAGCCCTGCCCTCCCCCACCAGCGAGGGTGGGACGAGGACTCCTCAAGGTGACGCTGCTTGAACGAAAAGGGACCCAGCGCCAGGGGAGCTTCCCTAAAGGACAAACCGGCACCACCGGGAGTGGGAATGGGATACCGGGGGAGGGGGATACTCAAGGGCTGGAGCTGGGCCCCGAGGGACCCCTGAGGGATCCCCGAGGGACCCCGGCCAGCAGCAGGGACAAGCCAGGACCACCCTGGGGACAAATGGTCCCACCACCGATGGCTTCACCGCGGGACTTGGCTCAGGTGATGAGCATTGGGGAGCTCAGGGACAAACTGGATCCTCCACCCGGGATCAACTCCTCTCATCTCATCTTCCTTCCCATCACTGCCCCCATCCCTGAGAGCATCCCCCAAACACATCCCTCCCTCCCAGCCTGAGCTGCAAACCCCGAGTTCACCCCGCACCCGCTGCCACTCTGTGATCCCAGTCACCAAAATCCTTTGGGATCCCAAATTAAGGACGAGAAGAGAAAAAGATTTGGGGTTTCGACATCCTGTAATGGGCCTTGGCAGCTCCTCCTGGGACCGAGGCTGGTTCTGAGCCCTGGGAACCATCCCCCACCTCCCTCCAATTCCACATTTCTGCATTCCCGGTGTTTAGATTAACAAATAAAGTTAAACAGATGGAAATGCTGTAAATATTAAAGTGCCATTCCCCACTTCCCAGCAAAGAGCAAGGAATTCCACTCATTTACTAAACCCACATGAAAACGAGCTGTTTGCTACAGGTGCAGATGGAAAGCAGCACCAAAAAACCTGGGAATACTCGGGAAAACATCCAGTCACAGTGGAGTGCCGAGTTTAGCACACCCCAGCCCCCACCCTGGGAATGGAAAAAAGGCAGGAGACAGACGGATCCAGGTGGGAATTGCTTTATTTACACCGGCCGAGGCTCCCTCCCGGAGCTACTTGAGCGGGATGAAGCGGGAGGAGTGGGTGGCACCGATGCCGGGCCGGCCGTGCTTCACCGGCTTGTACGTGATGGAAAACTCGCCCAGGTAGTGGCCGATCATCTCGGGCTGCAAGAGGAGAGATTTGTGCTGGGGACAGCGCCGGGGGGCACAGGGACATCCCCCTCCCATCCCCATCCCATCAGGAGCCCGGCACAGCCGGTTATTCCAGCTGGGATCCTCCCACAGTGCCCTGATGTGGAGCCAGAGGGGCTCCCCCAGCTCAGCCCCTCCTGGGAGAGGTGACACAGGAGCCACTGGGGCATTTGTGCCCTTCCAGGTGGGATTTAACGCCAGGGAGGAGAGGGAAATGGCATTGAATGCCACTGGTGGTATCGAGTGACATCACCCCGTGGGTTATTCCACTCCTGGGAAAGCTCAGGGATCTGTTTCATCCCGAAGCGGTGCTGGTGGGCTGGGAGCCAGGGCTGAGCACAGGGATCCCATGACAGCATTTTTGGTGCTTCAGAGCCACACTGAGACCCCTCTGGGAGCTGCCCCCTCCGTCGGATGACACCTCCGGGTGTCCCTCTGAGCCAGCCCTGCTCCAAGGAGGAGCTTGGAGCCCCCAGGATTACACCTCCAGGTGTCCCTCTGAGCCGCCCTTGCTCCAAGGAGCATCCTGGAGCCTCCAGGATAACACCTCCAGGTGTCCCTCTGAGCCAGCCCTGCTCCAAGGAGCATCCTGGAGCCCCTGGATGACACCTCCAGGTGTCCCTCTGAGCCAGCCCTGCTCCAAGGACTATCCTGGAGCCTCCAGGATAACACCTCCAGGTGTCCCTCTGAGCCAGCCCTGCTCCAAGGAGCATCCTGGAGCCCCTGGATGACACCTCCAGGGGTCCCTCTGAGCCAGCCCTGCTCCAAGGAATATCCTGGAGCCTCCAGGATAACACCTCCAGGTGTCCCTCTGAGCCAGCCCTGCTCCAAGGAGCATCCTGGAGCCCCCAGGATGACACCTCCGGGTGCCTCTCTGAGCCAGCCCTGCTCCAAGGACGAGCTTGGAGCCCCCAGGATTACACCTCCAGGTGTCCCTCTGAGCCAACCCCACTCCAAGGAATATCCTGGACCCCTCCCAGATGCAGAGCTCGGTGCGGGAGCCGCCTGCCAGGCCCCAGCTCACCTTGATCTCCACCTGGTTGAAGGTCTTGCCGTTGTAGACGCCCACCATGCTGCCCACCATCTCGGGCAGGATGATCATGTCCCTCAGGTGGGTCTTCACCACCTCGGGCTTCTCCATGGGCGGCGCCTCCTTCTTGGCCTTGCGCAGGCGCTTGAGCAGCGAGTGCTGCTTGCGGCGCAGGCCCCGGTTCAGGCGCCGCCGCTGCCGCGCGCTGTACAACTGCATCAGCTGCTCGCTGCCAAACGGGGACAGGCACGGCTCAGGGGACACCCCAGGGACCCCAAACCCAGCCTGGGGTACAGCCTGGGGAGAGCCCAGAGACCCCCCCGCAGCCACAGAGTTACCCCAGACTGAGCCTGGGGTACAGCCCTGGGAGACAGTCAAGGATCCTGAACTGGGCCCAGAGAACAGCACAAGGACCCCCCCATACACAGGGACCCCGAACTGGGCCTGGGGACACTCCCAGGGACCCCAAAGTGAACCTGGGGAACAGCCCAAGGACCCCCACAGAGGGACCCCAAACTGAGCCTGGGGAACAGCGCAAGGACTCCTCCCACAGGGACCCCAAACTGAGCCTGGGGAACAGCCTGGAACAATCCCTCAGGGCCCCACAGCCAGGGTGTTACCCTGACTCAGGCTGGGGTACAGCCCCCAGAGACCCAGGGATCCCGAAATGAGCCTGGGGAACAGCCCAGGGACACCCCCAGAGACCCCACATTCACTCCACCCACACTGAGCCTGGGGTATAGCCTCGGGAGACCCCCCAGGCACCCCAAACTGAGCCTGGGGAACTCCCAGAGACCCTACAGCCACAGAGTTACCCAGACAGAGCCTGGGGTACAGCCCCCAGAGACCCCCCCCAGGGCCCCACACCCAGAGCGTTATCCAGACTGAGCCTGGGGTACGGCCTGGGGACACCCCCAGGGACCCTAAACTGAGCTTGGGGTATGTCCCGGAGAGACCCCCAAGGGTCAAGCTGAGCCAGGGGCATGGGCAGGGGAGACCTCGGGGATCCCGAATTGAGCCTGAGGTACGGCCTGGGGGGACCCCAAACTAACAGTGTTACCCGAACTGAGCCCGGAGCAGGGCCCGGGGACCCCACACTGACCGTGTCACCCACCGGGGGACTTCAAACAGCCCAAAAAGCAGCTGCTGAACACCCAACTCCCCGCTATTGAACACAACCTGAGTATGGGGCAGGAACAGCCCCCCGACCCCCAAACCCCATCCCGGGGGGCTCCCCGGTGCCAGCCCTTACTAGGACATGTCGAGCAGCTGGTCCAGGTCCACCCCGCGGTAGGTGAATTTCCGGAAGGTTCGCTTCTTCTTCTGCTCCACCTCCGCCTGCAGCGGGACAGGGGGGTCAGGGCAGGGGGTCGCGGCCGCCCGGGAGTGGGATCAGGGGATTCAAGGCCGCCCGGGAGTGGGATCAGGGGATTCAAGGCCGCCCGGCCCCACGTTCCCTTCCCCGCACACGGCAAGGCCGCGGCCCCACAGAGCTCCGCGGGGCGCCCAGGCCGCTCCCTCCCCTCAGCCCCGTTCCCGCCGCGCTGGGCCAGGTCCGGCCGGGGCACCCGCTATCCCGGTAACGCCCCGGGGAGACCCATCCTCCACCCCCCCCAGGGAAGCCCCGAGCCCCAGGCGGCGCCGCCGCGGCGGGTGGGACTCGAATGGCGGCGGGTGGGACTCGGATGGCGGCGGATGGGACCCGATGGCGCCGGCGGAGCCTCCCCCGCACGCACCATCTTGGCCGGGGCTGCTCGGAAAGGCCGCGCTCGCGCCGGAAGCGGCGGATCTCGCGAGAGCGGCGGGGGCGGGACCGGCGGAGAAGCCGCGGCCGCGCGGCGCTTCCGCCCTCACGCCCTTAAAGGGGCCGCGCCTTAAAGGGGACACCTCAGGGACCCGTGTGAGGGACAGGACGGAGCCTCCTCCTCTCCCCCGAACCCGCTCCTCGCGATCCAGGGAAACCTCAGGTTCCAATGAAACCGCTCCTTCCCAAGGTGGGACCCAGCAGGGACGGGTCACAGTCAGCTGGATGGCGCAGCCACATGGACAGCCTGGAGCTCGCAGCCGCTCCGGGCCAGCTCTGAGCATCCCTCACCCTCCTGGAAGCCACCTTCATCTTTCACCCCGGACCTTCATCTTCCCACGGGCTTCATCTTCCACCTTCATCTTCCTGCGGCTCCGGCTGCGGGCGGAGGGTTGAAGCGAGGACACGCCGGGCGTGGCAGAGCAGAACCGGCTCACTCGGCACAGCTCGATCCGGTTTGGCCCCCGGCGGGAGGTTCCAGCAGATCTAACGGCCCACACGGACCTGGAAGAGCTGGTTCTGCGCACAAGGGATCCAAATCCAAACGTTTTTATCCCAGGAGAGGGTAAAGACGTTGGGTCTCCTCCGTTCCACGTGTCCCTGAGGCTCCAGGGTGGTGCTGTACCATTTCCACGGCGTTTGGCACAACCTGAGGGAGTCGGGGCGGTCTCAGAAGTGACAAACAAACATCGCTGGAGCAGCGCCTGTTCCAGCAGGAGTTTTGAGCTCATGGATGTGACTAAGCGAGGAGCAGAGCCACAAGGATTCGAGCCTGAAGGATTCACAGGGAGCAGAACCAGATCCACACAGAACACAAAATACCCTCTGAGCTGGTCCAAGTCCTGCCAGGAGCGACCCAGTGACTTCCACATCACAGACACATCCCAACATCCCCAATTCCACCTCGTGTGAGCCATGCCACCTCATTAACAGTGATTAATTACACCAGAGAGGGCTAACGAGCACAGACACAGCCCCTGGAAAAGGAGCCGTGGGCAGGATTTGGAGCTGCCCGTGAGCCAAGGGACACTTCCACCTCAGACGGAGCCTTTCCCACAGCTGAATGCCACATTTCAGAGCCAAACCCCGGGGTGATACTCCAGAAGACTTAAGGTAAAGTTCCAGACACCGATATCCACTGAAGATGCTGATAAATCCATAAATTACTCAATTTTCTGCAGTGCCTTGAGGCGAAGGGTGAAGAGCAGCGTTTGTGTCACTGCCACCATCGTGTGTGACCCAACACAGGGACAGGCCAAGGCACTCAGGAGCCCTTCATCGGGTCAGATGTGATCCAGGTTGGAGCCCTGCACCAGGACAGATCCCATTCAGGCTGGAACCCTTCAGCAGCTCAGATGTGACCCAGATCAGAGCCCTTCATGGGGTCAGATGTGATCCAGGTTAGAACCCTTCACCAGGACAGATCCCATTCGGGCTGGAACCCTTCAGCAGCTCAGATGTGACCCAGATCAGAGCCCTTCATCGGGTCAGATGTGATCCAGGTTGGAGCCCTGCACCAGGACAGATCCCATTCAGGCTGGAACCCTTCAGCAGCTCAGATGTGACCCAGATCAGAGCCCTTCATCGGGTCAGATGTGATCCAGGTTAGAACCCTTCACCAGGACAGATCCCATTCGGGCTGGAACCCTTCAGCAGCTCAGATGTGACCCAGATCAGAGCCCTTCATCGGGTCAGATGTGATCCAGGTTGGAGCCCTGCACCAGGACAGATCCCATTCAGGCTGGAACCCTTCAGCAGCTCAGATGTGACCCAGATCAGAGCCCTTCATCGGGTCAGATGTGATCCAGGTTAGAACCCTTCACCAGGACAGATCCCATTCGGGCTGGAACCCTTCAGCAGCTCAGATGTGACCCAGATCAGAGCCCTTCATCGGGTCAGATGTGATCCAGGTTGGAGCCCTGCACCAGGACAGATCCCATTCAGGCTGGAACCCTTCAGCAGCTCAAACGTGACCCAGATCAGAGCCCTTCATCGGGTCGGATCTGATCCAAGCCAGAGCTCTTCACCACATCAGGTCAGATCCAATCCAGAGCAAAGCCCTTCACCAGGATGGATCCAAATCCAGGCTGGAGGATCCTTCACCTTGTTGGATCCACTCCAAGTCTGAGCCCTTCACTGGGATGGATCTAATGCAGGTTGGAGCCTTCACTGGGATGGATCTAATGCAGGCTGGAGCCCTTCACTGGGATGGATCTAATGCAGGCTGGAGCCCTTCACGAGGTCGGATCCATTCCAGGTTGGAGGATCCTTCCGAGGTCGGATCCCATCCAGGCAGGAGCAGCTCCCTGGCAGTGCCACCCGCTGGGGTGGGACACACACGGTGACACCACAGAGGCACAGCAAAGCTGCCCCTGAGGGAAGGGGACTCCCGGGGCTGCCAAGGGACTTCTCTCTGGAAAACCCCCACTCACAAAAGCCAAAAAAACAGAAAAATGGAGACAGGCTGGTGTTTCTAATCCAAAGGTTCTTGTCTTTATTCAAACCAGGGCTCAGCACTGCTCAGTGCCAAACGCACCAAAACCTTTTTTGCCTGAGGGAAAAATCTACATCTGGACAAGGCCTCCGGAGCCCCGCGGCATTCCGAGGGGTGGGGAAGCACGGAGCCCCCAGAGCCGGCGCTCCCCGAGTGCCTCTGTGCGTCCGCAGCTCCTGCGCCTGCCCCGGCCCCAGCTCTGCCCCCCCCAGAACAAACAGCAAAATACACTCAGTAGGTTTCTGTCAACTCCCAGAGTTTCGGAACCCTCCGCCCCAGCGCTGCCGTGGGGAAGGGAGGGAGGGGCTGCAGCTCCTCCCCCGCCTCCGACAGCGCTCACGGAAACCCTGTTTTAAATTAAAAAATAAGCCAGCATACATAGTAGAAAATTTCTCTTAAAAATTTCACAATCTGTAAATGTATATATTTTTTTTTTTCTTTTAAACATAAAAGTTTACAATATACGGTAAAACAAAGGCTCAGGAAAAATAATTTCAAAAAAAAGAAACCTGAAGTTTTGAATTAAAGCTGAAGACATTTTTAAAACCCTGTAATTTGAACCAGTGACATTTTCTTTATTTGTGCTGATGGGTTAGAGAAAGGAAAAATCTTTAAAAACTGCAGTCCAAACACCCACAGCTCTGCCTTCAGAAGCCATCTGCCCCCACCCCACCCCTCCCCGAAAAAAATTGTTGTTGTTAGGTTTTTCTTCCATCAAGTAATGTGATTGTCACAAGTTCAGAAGTCTGGGGATCCCGGGGGTTCAGCTGCTCCCAGAGATCCCTGTGGACAGCACTCCCTGATTGCCAGCCCAGGCTAGCGCCGGTAGGGATGGAATCCTTGCACGTTGTGGTTCTGTCCCCGGCCGAAGCCGCTGCCTCCAGCCGGGGGGCCGCTGGATGGCTGCACCGAGGGGCCTCCGTAGGGAGGGGGCTGCTGGCTGGGATCAGAGAAACCTTGTCCAAACCCACTCAAGTCTTGTCCATACCCTGGGGAGAAGGGAAAGGCACAGGGTGAGCTTCCAGGAGCAGCCCACGGGCGGGAATCCCGCGCCTGATTCCCCTCCCGGGAACACGCCCCAGAACGATGCCCGGGAGAAGGAGCAGCTCTGGGTTCCTACAGGGATTTTCCTTCCTCACAGAGGAAATGGGCAAAAAGCAGAAGGGAACGGGGTGTGCAGGAAGGGGGGGCTGTGTTTGGGGTAACCCCAGCCAGGCTGGCAGTTCCACCATGTGCTCACACGTTTGGGGTGGCTCACAGGGTGTGTTTGGGAGCAGTTTCATTTTGGGTTGGGTTTTTTATTGGCTAAAAGCTGTCAGATCCAGCCCAGGTAAGAGATGGAGCCAGGAAGTTTTCCCTGAAATCTCCTCAGACTGAGGGTGCAAGTTGTAAGATTTTGGCTTTGCCCACTCAGCTCCAGCACCTGGCCACTCAAAACCCTTCCTGCGCTGAACAGACAATCCTAAAATTCCCTTTCAAAACACACATAAATATTGGGATCCGCACCACACACCCACTCTGGAGTGAGCAGAATTTAGGGACAGGGAAAAAAAACCCCAGGTTTTCTTTCCAAGAGAAAAGACTGGCTGGAATTCCTGCTACCAACACAAAATTTACAACTTGATGTAAATTAAGACGACTGAGAAATTGAGAAATTTAATTCAAATTCCCGTAATTAAATATGACTCTTAATCCTGGCATCAGTGCCAGCCCCTGCTCTGAAAGATGCTATTAAGGCTCCTAATTACCAAGAGCATTTCTGCAGTGCTGCCTCTCTCCGTGCAGGCTTAGAGCAGGTTTAACTCTCTTAATCCCAAACAAAGTCTCTTAGCACGTCTTCAGTAGTTCAATTTCGAGCTCTGCCTGTCCCTCAGGACTTGCTGGCACTAATGAGCACTAAAACACAGCGAGCTCAGGCTCTGGGAGCTCCAAATGCTCCTCCTGGCATTTGTTCAGACACAGATAAGCAGGAGCCCAAAACTACAACGGAATTGTTTGCCAAGGGGTGAGGCTGGGAGTGGAAAAACACAAACCTCGAGTTGCTCTCTCGCTGCAAACCACAGCTCATCATCACAGGGCTCAAGTTGTTTATGACAAAGGAAACCCACAGCCCACACCTGCACTCGGGACTCTCTGCATTCCCTGCTTGCCACCCTCCCTCCTGGGTTTGCTCCAGCCCCTCTGCTCCCCTGGAGCTGGGCCAGTTTTATGGTTTGAGTGTCTGGCTCCAGGATCCGAGCCCAGACCGATTACCGGGATAAAGCCTGGCCGGGATTTGGGGTGAACAGGGGCAGGCACAGCTCAGCTGTGGGGTGTCACCCAGCCAGCTGGCACAGCTGACACAAAACCCCAACATGTGAGCCCCGTTCCTGCCTCTCACCCTCTCCAACAGCCCCAAGGAACAGCAGGGAATTTTCCCAGGACCTGCCTGAGGCTCCTCCTCCCCGCTCAGAGCCTGACCTTGGGAGTGGAGACAAAGCTTTAGGGTGTGGCCTGAAGGGTCTGGAGCAAGAGAAACCCATCCTAGTGAGAGCTGAGGGGACTGCAAGGACAAGCCTCAAGAGCGCCCTGCACGGAGATAATGAATTTTTAATTATTTTAAATGAATGTAATTAATTAATTTCATTTTGCAGGGTGAGTGTTGGTGCTGACACTCATCCCAGGTGCACACAGAGCAGGATTTAGGACAGTGCCCAGCCTGGGTAAACCTTACAGTGCCTCACACACTGATCAGGGAACTCTGTGGCTCTTTAAAGCCCACAAGCTTTACACGTTTATGCAAATATATGCAAATCAGGGGCACTTCCCGGGATGGGGCAGCCACAGCTTCTCTGTAAAACCTGTGCCAGGGCCTCACCAGCCTCACAGTGAAGAATTTTTTCCTAATATCCAATCTAAACTTAATTCTTTTCCAGTTTGAAGCCATTCCCCTTGTCCTGTCACTACAGCTCCAGATGAAGAGTCCTTCTGCATCAAATTCTTCTGCATCAAATTCTTCTCCATCCAATTATTCTCCATAAATTCTTCCTAAACTTCCAACACATCACAAACTCTGGCTCCCCACCGGCTGTGCAGGATTTGTACTTTATTTAGTAGGGTTCAACCCCCCTTCAAAAAGCGTCTGCAAAGAGCCAAGTTCTGGCAGAACAAGAAAAACTTCCTCGAGTCACAAGGGCAAAACTATCCATGAAATCAACTGTGTTTGTAAGAAACAAATGAAAAAAAACATTTCAAACTCATCGACGTGAGAACCTGCTGCTTTACAAGCACATCTCAAAGGCTCATCTTCCTTCAGAGGCTGCTTTGCATTGCTGGAACTATGAATATTATCTATTTAAATAAATTTTGTGAAGTTTTCATCTCATAGCAGTTTCTGCAGGAACTTGAGGCAGCGCTACCACACACGGAGAACGTGTTCCAGCAGGGAACAGCCTGAATCCAACAGGGCTTCTGTAGGAAAAATCCCCTTCCGAAGTAAAAACTGACCAATTACAATCCCTTAAAAAAAAACCCCCATTAGTACAGAGCTCTTTGGAGAGCACTGCTTGAAAACAGGGCTGAGAAGAGCAAGATGAGAATGAGAATTCCCTCTGAGCTTCCTCAGGGAGCAGCAGCAGAAATTTTACTCTGGAGCACAGGTGCTTGTCTGGCAATTTTAAGAAGAATTTATTTTTTGTAGTATTGTCTGCCTGCTTTAAAACTCATCAGCTCAGTGCCTTCTACCTCAAAGTTACCTGCAGAACCACAACTCCAGAGAGAGGGGGGAAGGAATGGGGAAAAGGGAGGAAAAGGCACCGGTTTGGATCCTTACACGTGCACTGCCCTTCTCTCCATGCTGCTCTTACTCTTCGAGTCTGTTCTCCAAAGTCTGGAGATGCAAAAAAAGTTCACTACGAGCTCTGTGAAGCTTTTGGAGTGGAAAGTTTTAGATCCAGGTTCGGGGAGAGTGGAAACCAGGAATTCATCCTGGCAGTGCACAAGCCCCTGAAGGTTATTTTACAGCACAAAAGCAACACTTTAGAGCTAAGAAAATTCCCTCTGGCTAAAATATTGCATAATTTAAGGATGGCTTGAGCTGGTGGGAGCATTTCCCATCCTGGAGAAGTGCCTGCAGCAAACTGTGTCCAACGCTCTGTACCCAAGACTAAAGGGAAAGGGGATAAAATTCCAGCAGTTACTCACCAAACTGACTATAAGGGAATTCTGGCTGAGCAGTCGGGGGTTTGCTCATGTCCTGAGTTGCCTGAGATGGTGGTGGTGGTGGAGGAAAAGCGAGTGGTGCTGCCCCTGGAGTGGCAGGTGGAGGGGGGACTCCAGGAGGGGCAAACTGGTCAGGTGGAGGAGGTGGAGCACCATAACCAAAACCTGAAAGGACAGAAGAGGTGAACACCAATATCCTGCTTGGTTTAAATGTTTAAAAATATTTCTAAGTCTGTTAAACCCCAGGTGTTTGTGCACCTCTACACCCTGGTCACCCCCACGGCTCAAAGAGCTCAGCAACTCGCCTTGCACAGGCAGGAAAAATGTCCCCCAAAGGCAGAGGCTGCAGCAGCAGCAGCACAGAGAAAGGGATAAAGCACAACCGGGGACCAACCTCTGTGCTCACCCTCATGTGAGAAATGAGGAGGAAGCCCCATTACCCAAGATTTTAGGAGGAAAAAGAATCTCAAGATAACTGGGTGCTATTTTCCACCTTCTTCTTGAAACCAGGTTTGTGACAGACTTTTGAAAAGGTGGCCTGAGAGGTGGGTGCTAAAATCCTGTTTGTATTCCCAGTCCCAGTTATGACCTTAATTCCTTAAGCACCTCCAAAAAACCCTGCCTGGGTTTGGCCCAGGTCACCAGCAGTGAGCTCTAAGTTCTCTCTCAGATGTCCTAAAAAGGTGCACAATGTATCTAAATTTATTTAGCAACACAGATTTGAACTAGAGAATAGAAATGATTACTGTATCCAAGAATAAAATATTCCAAGGAAAGAATAATGATATAGTTAATCAGAGCTCAGAATATATAATCTGGGAAAAATAATTAAGGATAAGTGAAACAAAGGGGGAAAATCCAAGTCCAGCAAACGATGAGGAAAAGGTGAAAGATGAATTTGGAGCTGGGTGTGCTCCAGCTCCTGGGGGTCACTTACTAAATGGTGGAGGGGTGCCATAGCCCTGTGGAAATCCTTGTGGAGGTGGGAATCCCCCGGGAGGTGTGGAGACGATGTATGAGGTAAATGGTGGTGGTGGGGGAGGAGCTCCTCTGCCTGGAGGAGGGGGTCCATATCCACCTGGAAAAGGAAGAGAAACCCAAAAAAGTGAAGCAGGTGAATACCAAGGAGCTGCTGCTGGAGTCAGCTTCCTCTAGATGGGGTAAAGGCTGTTGGGTGGATTTCAAACGCAGGCTCAGCCTTCTATGAATCCTCACTTTGGGAAATATTTGTCCTCCAAGTATCCCCACTGTAAATAATTGCAGTTTAGCATGTAATCCCTTGATAACAAATGAATGTGGCTGGAACAGCAGGATGTGTGTCAGCTCCCATTACTGAGCTGCTAAGAATCCACTGTCTTCCCCTTCTTTCTTCCAGGACAAATTCAATCAAGCTTTTAAATGTAGGTTAAATCCTACAGAAATCCACAAATCGCTGTGAATGCTTAAAGAAGCTGTGCCCGTGCTTGGGAGGATTTTTTTCCTTTCAGAATTGGTCCCATGTAATGTACTTACCAATTGCCTGTCCAGCTGGCACCCACATCCCTACAACAGAACAAAAAAAAAAGAGCCTCAGACATCACCGAAGCCGCGCACTCCGGAGAGGGGATGATGCAAGAGGAAGGATTTGGCTCTGGGATAGACTGGGGATCCTCCCCGTGTCCCTTACAGAGCTATTTTTATGGCCCGAGCATCACTGTGGGACTATTTCTGAATGTGCAATTCTGGAAAGACTCTGAATCATTCAGTAAATGACACTCAGAAGAGACAGCAGTTCCCAAACCCAAATCAGATGGAGCATTCGAGAGCTGCCACATCCCAAGTGCAAGGAACTATAGTACTACAGAGAACAAAAACCCCGGAGAATCCCAGCAGATTACACATCCAAGGGATTCTTAATTTACTACCGGGTTTATCTGAGTTATTTCTGCGGTTTCTGAAGCATAAAAAAGCCTTTCCCATCCGTTGTGCAGCGCTGAGATTGAAGGATAAACGCGCTCGTGTCTGACATTAATCTTTCCAGGAGATCAGATATCATTTTCCCTACTAATCACTGCACGGGAAATAATGGGAGTTTCTCCGTTTGCAGATTAGCACATCTGTGCACAATGTCAACCCTCAGCTGCAGCTTTCAAGTTAATCAGCACCGTGGGGAAATGAGCAATCCCTGCGCTGCACTTCCATCCATCGGAGCGGGGATGGAGCAGCCACGCTCCCCTCCAGCCCCCCCAGGTGAACATTTCTCATCTCTCAGAGCAAGCAAGTCACAGCAACTCAATTATCCCACTGTATTTCTCCACGAGTTATCAAAATTGTCTTTGGATGAACTCAGTGTGTTTATCCTGCCTTTGGAATCTCGGGGGGGGGTTGCAGGCACACGGCTGCTCCCGAGCCCCGCAGGGCTCCTGGTGTGCACTAAGTGCTCCCTGCACCAGAGCTGCCTGCTGCTTTCCCAAGCTACATTAAGCAATAAAATCCAAAGGCAAGGCCATCCATTTCCCCTTCATCCCTTTCAGATTTTCCTGATAACTTCCTTTGAAACCGTCTCATCCTCGAAAAGCTGTATTTCAACCAAATTTGTCATTGGGGCCTCGCTCCATAGCTGGAGTCACACCTGGAGTGTTCCCAACACCACCTCTGAGTTCCCCCAGCCCAGGGGGATTCCACGTGGGGAGAGACAGATCCAAAGGGAACAGGTAAAACACACCTGCAACAGGTGCCAGACCCAGCACAACCCCACTGCAACAGATTTTTGGGAAAAGCAGGGAAAAAACCTCGAGAAGGACTGAGGGGGGGGGTTGAAATTTAATCCTGCTATCAATATCCAGCAGGGAGATAAAGCTGGGAACACCATCTAGGCCAGAAAAGGAAAGTGCAGCGAGGTGGGAAGGCCGGAGAGGTGACAGCAGAGGCCGGGCAGGTGACAGCAGAGGCTGGGCAGGTGACAGCACCCTGGGCAGGTGACAGCAGAGGTCAGACAGGTGACAGCACCCTGGGCAGGTGACAGCAGAGGCCGGGCAGGTGACAGCACCCTGGGCAGTACCTTGGGGGCCGTATCCCTGCTGCCAGGTCGGAGGGGGCTGCCCTGCCCAGCCGTTGGCAGCACTTGGCATGATCCTGCTCCCCCACTGGCTGGCCCCTGGTGGCCCCGGAGTTTGGCTCTTGCTATCCCGAGGCTCGGCGCGTTTCACCTCCACCTAAACAAACAGAGGCAGAGCTCAGGAGGGCCGGGGAGGGCCCAGCACCTCCCGTCCCCTCACACACAACCCGTAAGTTACACTTAAAGACTACACTTAGCATCTTATGACTTATGTCTAAGTACTTAATAATTAAAACTTAAAAGGCCAGTAATTTACAATGTTTCTCAGGTACAGTGTAGGTGATGGTAAGACATTACAAGTCCTACTTGTCGAGGGATTTTCCGAGAAAAGCATCCTACAAATCGCTTCGGTCTTGTTGGCTTGAATCTTAAAACAGCAGTACCCTCTTACAGCAGCTCTGCACTTCAAACAGCAGAATTTGGACGTTAAGGACAGGCTGATTTCGTGTTCGAGGCAGGAGATACACAAAGATGATGTTTTCAGTTAAAAAACCGGAATTTTGAGTGAAGAGGCTGCTCTGAAAAAGGGTACTAATGCTTTAACCAAATATGTTTGGGGTCCATTTGGAAGTGACAGTTTAACCCACCCCAACTAACTGCAATTTCAGCTCTGCTCATACCTGAGAAACACACATTTTTTGATATTTTTTTTTTGGTATTGTTTTCTTTTTTTGTTTGTTTGTTTTAAAAACTTAAAAAGATTTTATTTAAATGTCTAATGGAAGATAAAGACTTACCTTCCCCAGGCTAACGCTTAAAGAATCTCAATTAACTCAAACAATGTCAGAGGGAATGGATGTGATAAGAGAATCTTACATTACATCTAACAAAAAAGTAAACAAACATGCAAGTAATAAAAATGGACAGTTGAGTCAATAAGAAGCAAATCTTCATACTGTGTTAAGTCAGTGACAAAACCCCTCCTGTTTTAAAAATTAGTAAGCCACAGTGCTTAACTTATTTCATTCCAAGATAAAATGTCCTAGTGTTCCCAGCCATGGAATAAGTGCATTTGACCTACTTAAAATAAGCTGCACATTCAACATAAACCTCTCAAAAAAAAAAAAGAAAAAATCCAGTTCTGATTTAATGAAACCCTCTCAGCACTCGCCTGAATCGGAGGCTTTTTTTTTTTCATTTCATGATTAATTTTAATGGGTGCCAGAGTACAAAGAAAATAAATCTCAATCATCAATGGGCTTGAGTAGTATGGAAAATAAAAGTATTCAGAATTCTTCCTGCCATGTCTTAAAAGCCATTCATGTCGGAGAACAAACAGGAAACAGGCACAAGGCAAGGACAAAGCCCCCCATGCCCCTCCCGCCGATGCCCCAAGGACATGAGACATGACAGTAACCAAATCTCTGTCAGCTCAAGGCCCTTCCAGAGAGGAACCAAGGGAATTTTTCAAAGGACTCAAATTAATGAGTCTTAACACATTTGCCTTGAGGGAATTTGGTTATTGCTTACAAAAGCAGAGGCCTTCTTGCAATTTTAATTTTTCTTT
>VZTA01011802.1:16332-31975 GCA_013398855.1 Mohoua ochrocephala
TTTCAACAACATATGGATTCATTTCAGCAATACCTTTTTAATTACCAAAAAGACAGAGATACCATTTTTAAAGCAGGCATGATTAGGCAGTGAAGGAGAGAGCAGGGGATCTGGAGCTCATTAATCCTCGTGGAAGAATCCCATTAATTTTTCAGTGCACGCTTGCAAGTGGGGAAGTGCCAAACTGAGGACTGAAAATTCCCTGTGCAATAGGGAGGTTCAAATTCCACACCTGCCTAGAGCCCAGGTTACCCCAAGAACTGAGGCAGCTCTAAGCTAAAAATCCCTGAATCCTGCCCTTTTTGGGGTTTTTTTGTCACTGAAAGTGGGGGAAAAAAGGGCAAAAATCGATTATTTCAGTTTGGAATTGGGTTTGTTTGGGGAATGCTGAGAACTCTGAGTCTCAGTGCTGTGTTCCAAAGGCAGCAGCAGCAATGAGGTGACATCTGGAGGCCCACACTGGGCTCTCAATCCTCTCCCAGCACCTCGTGGATGTTCATCCTTTGTTCCCATTTACATCTGCTGCTTTGTGGGATCAGCTCCCACTTCAGGGGCTCGCTGAAGGCAATTCCAAGGGCAGATCAGGGAATATTGGTGGGATCCAGGTGATCCATACACACCCCCCATGTGATTTACTGCATCTGCTCACAGCCAGGAGGAAAACACCAGGAACCCAAGAATGGATGTTCTGGATCCCACGAGCACATTCCTTTGTTTCCATGATCAGGAAATCACCCACCCCTCCACCCCAAAACAAGTTCACAGCAATTAAAGGCATTATATGGAGTAAAATGAACCACAACTCCACTGATATGCAGAGTGTGGCCCCTGCTAGCTAAGGGAAGGCTTATGAAATATCAGCACATAAAAGACTTTAAAGACAATTAAAAACTCGTACAATGCAATAATTAAAGGAATGTGAGAATCTTCTGCATCTCCCTGAACCCCCCTCACTCCAAGTTTAGCAGTTTTAACATTTACTTTAAAATCTGGATCTACCATAAAACTGCAAGGACTTCAATTTACCAGAATTTCCTCTGGTTCGTTTTCCTTTAAATTATTCTTTTCTCTCTCTATAAAACTCAGGTGTCCTGCAACAATTTATTTTGCTTTTAGGTTGGGTTTTTGGTTTGTTTTTTTTTTCCACAGGTAGAAGCATGTTCCTTGCTGAGTAACATCAAAGGAGCCTAAAAAATTCCTCCCTATCCAACACCCCGTTTGCTGACAACACAGTATGAAGATGAAACAACCAGAGGTCACTTAACTGCATTGTGGTTAAATACTATATAGAGTACGTGGGTTGGTATCAAAGTTTCACAGTAAGTGACCCAATTTTTTAAAAAACCAATCCTTCAGGATGTTTTTTTGGTTTTTTTTTCCCTTTTTCTTTTCAAAGTTTCAAGATTATATAAAGCAGATTGTCTCACACCACCTCGAGATTTGAGTATCGAGTACACATCTGAAGGAGTGGTATCTTAAACCAAGCCTTGAACAACTCAGATTTCACTGGGATTCTGCTTTTCCAACGGCTGGAAATCACTGGTTTCTCTCCTTGCACCACACCAGCAGCGCTCAAAGCAGAGGCAGCGAGCACCAGTTCATCCCAGTGCGAGCTCTGCTCAGCCAGAGCAGCCCCCAGGTCTGTACACACAAGGCCTCACCCCCCAAAAAGCAGAGCCCACAGCCTGAATCCTCAAGGCTTCCAAACCCTCCCCTTCCTCAGGCTTCCCCCATCCTAAACTGCCCCTTTCTCCAGCAAACTCAGACTTTCCCCACCTTCATGGATAAAGCCTTGAATTTGGACCGCTGTGCTCTCTCTCCCCATCAACAATTCAAGTTGGATTCCCCCAGTGAAATCGCTCGTTGCCCAAGACTTGGTTCTTTCTTAAGGTAAAATAAAACTACAACTACACACTTTTTTGCCCATGATGTCGTGAAAATGCATGTTGACAGCCTGGTCCACTGATTGTTCGTCCTCGAAAGTAATAAATCCAAAACCTAGCCAACGACGAAGAGTGAATCAAGGTAGCAGGGTGTTGTGACACAAAACAGGATGATGAACAGTATTAGGGGCAGACCAAGGGTTCAAGCAGGGGTTTCAGATAACGACACTTGTGTTCAATTGGCAAAAAAACTCTGAGGAAATTGCAATGGATACTTCCTGTGAAGAGGCTTTAGTGCCTCGTCTCGATTGCGCGCATGCAGCTTCGAACTGAGCTCGTTAACCGGCTTTTAATTTGATTTTATTCCTCATCCACCTACCAGGAAATGGAAAAAAACTGCTAAAATCAAAATACTTGTGGGACAGCAGATTAAAGTCAAGCAACTTTGCTGCTCCTCCCTTTGATTCAGCCTAGTTTCCCAAGGAAAAAAACCTATCCTATATCCCTGTTCCCCAAAGCTGCAAAGCAACTTCCTTCCCAAATCCCTCAGCCCCGGCTTCCAGTTAGGGAATATTTTCCGTGGAAAATAAGAAAGTTGGTTTTGAAATGTAGCTGTTAAAGCATGAGGAAATTTTACCACTCCATGGATGAATGAGAAGCTTCAGAAACTAACAACCTACATCAGAGGTTCTCAAGTTTTCCACACCTTGGAGAAAAAGCACGGAACAGGTGTTACTCCTTCCCAACAACAGCAACCCCCCGCGAGGTGTTGCTCACACAGAACGTGGTATTGCTGCCACGTCCTGAATCTGGTTTATTTCTTGTATTTCCTGCTGGTTTTTCTTTTGAAAAAAATCTACACAACTTCCCACTCTTTTTTTTTTGCCTCCAACTGCTCCAGCTCACTCACGGGCGGTGGCTCATTCCCTTCCACCTGACCGCAGCCCCGGCTGGTGGCAGCTCAGCTGGATGCAGCAGCTTTTGATGCTTTGGAGAAAACTCTGGAAAAGGAGGCAAAGCTTCCCCCCTTTTTTGGAGGTCACTGAGAACCACTGCACGTGTAGGTTGTAGCTGCTGATACAGCCGAGAGAGTGGCAAAATAGTGGTTAATCCCCCAGGACACGGCGGCTGCTTCATGCCATCACCCCACTGGCTGCTGGTGGGGACAACCCAGGGCAGGGAGGGACACATGCAGTACAGGAATTGTGCCATTCTTTGGATTAGCTACGGGAGGGGAAAGGGGGAGGGGGGGGAGAGCAATAAAAAATTAGAAAAGAAACCCGAGGTGCGGCGTGGGAAGCGTTTATGGAACATGGATGCGGTTCTGCTTTTCTGAAACCCAAGATTTCCCCCTTGGTTTGCGTTTTGCTTTGCAGCTAGTGCTGACAGCAGCCAAATCTTGCTCTAAAGCGTTACAGAATACAGGATCTAGCACAGGAATGTCTCTCCACGCTTATCCAACTGCGTTGGGTAAGCCCAAAGAGGCCTAGTGTAGAGAAAGTTTATATATATATATATATAAAAAAATACACAAAGATACAGGCCAAAATAGATTCCAGCAGGTCAAATTCTGCTGTCAGCAACAAGAGCAAAAGACATCACTAAAATAAACTGAAAATAAAAAGGAAAAAACTTGGCATTTCCCACACACAAGAGACTGGCAGTATAAACGAAGTTTTGTGGAGCTGTGATGAAAGCAGCCTCAAAGCTGAGAGCAGCATTTCATCACAATATATTTGTCTGAGTTAACCAGAAATCCGAGTGTTGGAGCCAAAGGAAAAGTGTTTGTATTTAAATCACGTTTAGTATTCCAGCCTTTGTCTAAAAAAGAGATGGGAAAGGAAAAAACAATGGATTCCATCTGTATGGGAAGGCTGTTGTTGAATTGGATTCCAAAGCCAAAGGAGGGGAAGAGATTGTGGGATGGGGTTGGAGGGGTGGAAGAGGGACAGCAAGAGGTCACTGAGGAAAGCAGCGAATAAATTTTGAAAAGGGGATTTAAAAGGGCCAGACATCACAAGATAAGGAAGAGTGAAGAAATCAGAGTAACACAGCAAAACTCCAAGGTGAAGTTTTGAGCAGAAGTGATGAAACCCATCACCCACAGCTCCAGTTTTGGAAGGGCAGAACTCTAATGTTAAAGACTGGAGAAATGAACTGCATCCAGCAGGAATCCAAGAGGACCAGACCAGAGTGATGAGGCTGGTCTGAAGCCAAGGGAGGAGGAGAACAGACACAGCAAGAACCTGGAAATCCCTTCCCAGCTGTTGGCTTGGCCACGAACGGGAATCAGGAGAAGCTGAGACTGCACCAAAGGCACTCTGCTCCCTCAGAGATGGAACACGGCTGCTGCTCGGGGCTCTGGGAAGAGTTTGGATGAGGCAGAGCTGGCAGGAGCAGGCAGGGCTGGGAGGAAGCAAAGATCACACGGATACCTGACACCAGGCAGCTCCTCAAGGACATCACCTGAGAATCTGGCACCCGGGGCTCTCCTGAGGAGCTGGAGGTAAATGGATGCTACAGGGATTAGGAACAGGGATCGTTTTCACTCCTCCTACCAGTAAATTGATGTGCACTTCCCAAAGGAAGGGTGGTAAAGTGAATGGGAGAAGGCAAAATTCAGAAGAGTCCCGGGAGAGGCGGCACTGAATCGGCCTCTGGAATTTTATCCAAAGTCATTAAAAAAGATAAGGGGATGGAACAGTGAGAGAACACAGAGCAGAGAGAGAAGGCGAGAGAAAATGTGTTCTGGGATGCACAAGCAGAAGTACCCAAAACAAACTCGAGGAATTTTTCCTAGCACCCCCCAGGGACTGCCAAGGCCGTTTTGGGAGATGGCTGTTAGTCACCACACTAAAAAAAGACTGGAACAGCACAGAAACGAAAGGCAGAGAGACAGGATTCAAGAAGTCCTTAAGAAATCTGATGAATTAGGGGAGGAAGTTTTCTGTGGATGGAGACAAGACCTTTCCCCCACCTGGCATTTGTGCTTTTCACCCCAAGCCCTCCTTTCCCTGCTTTGTTTTTAGTAGAGCTTGAAGCAGAGAAGCCATTAATTGAGACAGGATTAATCCAGACCAGGCATGATGTTTTAGTACCTTTTGCTCAGAGGCTGCAAGGCTGGGATTAAATATTGCAAAGATAGAGATGATACAATAATTACTGAAATATTTCAGAACTTCAGCCCCAAATCACATTCAGATGCCAGTGCCTTTGTCTCCTCTATCCAAAACCAGCTGCTCTAGAGCATTGAAACAGATGAATTTATGTGCTGCTTAAATCAAAGGTATCTGTTGGAAGAAGATTAGGATAGCTAAAGCAAGAAAACAAAATAAAATATAAAAAAAAACAAATATATTGAAACTTCGTTTACACTCCAATAAAAGACAAAGCCCGTCCCTCCTCTGACTGCGGAACTGGCCTGTACCTCTGTGATAAATTATCACCTAGAGAGAAGAAATCTAAAGAGATATCGTTAATCACAGTCAAACAATTCACAGAGAGAAAAGAAACAAAAAAAAGGAACTTACTTAACGTTACCATACTTTACTATGAAACACTTAAATATGTCACTAAGGATGTATATGTCTAAATTAAAAATAAAACTAAGACTTAACAGCTTAATAAATATGAAGTGAAGGATATATTTCTTAATAATGAGGCAGAAGAGAAATGAAAAGTTCAGATGGCAAACTATTCTCTAGCATGTCCAACATGCTACAGGGTGGGAGCACAGCTAAGCTTCACGTGCTAAAATATTGCCTCTTCCTTGGCAAACAGATGGTGGATGCAAAGGGACGTGGGTGACATGGAACTTGCTTTGTATTTTGACCAAAGGTTCCCAGCTTGATTCAATATCTAATGAATCTTCCAGGTTTTTGGGGTTTTTTTTCCTCTCCTCCCCCTCTTAAAAAAAAAATCAGTCTGGTATACGGGGATTGTATATCCCAAATAAAAATAGACAGATAAATATTTCAGAATTATTTTGTGTTGTTTAAGAAGAGTTTTTTCTTTAATTTGAGGTGAAGCCATTTAACCAAAACAAAAAGCAGGTGATGGATGGATTCTGTCCTGTCTCGTGCTCCTGGCTGGAGCACCCCCCATGCACTTACAGACCCAACGTACCTTTCATGTGGAACAGGAGGAAAATCTGCTGATTTTTTTTTCCCCCTCAAAAATACCTTAAGCCACAGGAGTGGCTCGAGAATCAAATTTCATTCAACTCTATTAAAAAAACCCCAACCCATAAATGAGCATGAAACAGCTGAGTTGAAATGCACAGACCCAAGTGAAGCTGGAGATGAAGAGTCTAGACTTGAAGTGATGTTTGCCCAGTGAATTATTCTGTTTCCTGAGGCAACATAGGGAGGAAAAAAAAAAATAAAAAAAAAAAATCTACCTTTTCTGATGGTGTGAAATAGTTTGCCATCTGACTATAGGAGAGTATGAAGAAATTTCAAGGACAAACTAGATCAGCCTTTACCTCGGGGCCTCTGTTTCTCTGCGTCATAGATCATTACAACTTCAGTGACCTGGAAGAGAGAAGGGAAATTCTACTCTGTGCTACCAGGGGAGGGCTGGAACAGTCACCACCGGCTGGTTCCTGCTCTCTACCCACAAAGCACAATTCAACTGCAGCCATCATCCCAGCAACAGCACAAAACCCAGGGAATATTGCTCTTCCTGGGAGTTTAGAAAGCCTGAGTTCATCTCTATTGTCTCATCACGCTTTCATTTAACACTGAGGTTTTGCACTGTTTGTAACCACACTACGGCCTATTACAGACCCCAAAGGTTTGGTTTCCAACAACTCACCAGTGTAGATTTTCAAAAGATGATTTTCCCCCGTTTTTAACCATTTTTAACTTTCACCATGAAAAGCAGCTTGAGCTGCAGGCACCTTTAGGAACGTGCAGGGCTCCTCTGATTTAATTACTGGAGCACCAGTTAAATCAATGCTTTAAACTGCTTTACAAAACCCCTCTAAGTTCTGGATGAGCAGTATCAGTGTGATTTTAACTCAAAAAAAAAAAGAAAAAATGGAAATTGCAAGCTGTTCAAGGGCTTCAAGATTATTCTTCTCAGAATAAGCACCACTGTGAGCTACAATTTAAACAAAACCTGAGGTGTAATGTTTATGTCAACATTAAAACGGCTGAAGGGAACTGCTCTGAAATCTCTCAGATGCAGAAAAGCGGTCACAAAATGGATGTGATTTTGTGGAATCACATCTTCCAAGATAATCTTAGGATATTTTTACTGGTGAGTAAAAATGAGTTTCAAATCTGACACAATTTTATCTTTACTTGCAGCTAGAAAACATTTGGGTTTGAGTTACTGCACTCACTTGAGCACATCCTAGTGGGGCTTGGGGATCCGTGTGGGGATTATGCCATGGGACAGTGCCAGATTTGTCCCTCCACTGGTCCATTTGGATCCTTCCTCTTCTTCACCCTGGCCTTAACATCCCAGCAATCACCAGGGCTAAAAAATCAGGGCCTGCCTTGGGCTCTTCACTCTCGTGGCCACACAAAACATTTGTGAGACTCCACTGCTCCAAAGGGACTCGTTACAACTCCAGGAAGACTTTTTTGAGTTCTATACTATGAGTAAAGTGCTACTACTTACTTTTAAGGGCACTTACAGTTGTGGCTGTTGCCTTCTACACTTGCAGGACATACCCTGTATCTCCCCAGCATCCAGGGCACAGCTGGAAAGCCAAGTCTGTGAGGAAGAGCCTTTAGAAACTACATTCCACAGCTGTGGAACGTGCTCCCTGGATTTACTGTTAGTCTACTGCAGCCTTTCGAGCTAAAGAAACAGTTGTTAGCTGTTGCTTTTTGTGTTTTAAATCAATTATCTGAATGGAATTTTAAACACTGATTCAGCTGTTGATAAAGTTAAGAATTTGTTTCTCAATAAATCCTTTGCTGCCACTATGTAATGTTAGAGGAAGGTTACTGAAAAATGTATCAAAAACCACTCTAAATGCCAATCAAGCTCATTTTTACCAGCACAGTCCTGAATTTAACTCAGGCAATTTTTAACTTCCTCAAACTTATTCACAGCTGAATTACTTAATTCAGTGGCTTGCCATTGTAAAGGGGCAGTGAGAGCTGGGATAAATGGGAATTAAAACTAAATTAAAAAAATAACAATCAGAAGATACAGTCATTTCAGTCCAAGGTTACAAAGTGAATTTAAAAAGGTGCATGAGGAGCAGTTGGTCTCAGAATGGAGGTTCTAGGGACACCAGAACTGAGATTCCAGATGGTTTGAAAGCAGGTCCTGCTCCCAAAATAATGGCAGGAGACCCAAATTTAACCTATCTGTACACACAGTCAAAAACCAGGAGCTTAAAATTCAGCCCATCGAGGGACTCGCTGTTCCCAAAAATTTATCAGCAGACATTTTTAATTGCCCAGCTGAAAGGTGTCCAGAGAAGTGGGGAGGAGGGAAATAATAATAATAATAATAATAAAAAAAAGAATCATTCTTAAGCCACCTCAGGAGTTTTTGGAAAGAAGGGACAGAATGATGCATCAGGTAGACTTAAACACGAGGAGACAGAAGCAGCAAAGTGAATTCCACACGAGCAGCAGGGTCTGCCAGGAGACATTTCCAGATGATGAACGTTCACTGCAGTTTCTCACAAGATGCTTCAGGTGCCCCTCCAGCAGTTTGTCCAAATTACCCCCCAGATTTGACAGCTTGAGGAAATGTGAGAAGAAGCAGCAGGGAGGGGAGGCACCTTCCCCCCCAGGACTCACCACTCCGAACTTCTTGAAGTATTCCCTGAGCTCTGTCTCGCCACAGTTATGAGGAATCCCACCAACAAAAATTTTATTGGATTTATTGTTATCGCTCCTGGATCCTTTCTGCTAAATCAAGGAGGAGAAAATTCAGTCAGAAGGACAATAAGGTTGGATGCTTCTATCATTTTACACTGAACCATGAACAATGGGCTCTGGCAGGCTGAGGGGGAGAGCTCCAGCCTTGAAAGTCTCCCACCCATGAAAGGGAAGCACGTTCCGAGCTCAGAGGTTCAGTGTTCCCTGTTTTTCAGAGGATCAGGAATGCAGGGCCCGTGTTCTGAGGCCATGGACTCATTTATTTTACACTGAAATCTGATGAAGCTGCAGGGTGTGGAGTGGGCTGGAACAGCATCAGCCCTGCCAGACACTGCTCTCAAATCTGAAGAACTCCACGAAAAGCATCACTAAGAGCTTAAGAAACACCATACCCAAAGTGACACTGCTCTGCACAGAGCCTGCCCAGGGAAATGAAAGTTTAAGACATTTTTTTAGAAATAAAATTTACACTCAAGGTCTGCATGCAGACTTCTGCCCTTAAAACATAATCAAATATATAATATAATCCAAAAGAATCCAAGAGAACTCGGAACACAGGCAGGACACACAGGGATCTTTCCTTACCCATCCTTCCTTCGGTCGTGTCCGCTCTGGCTGCATCCCCCGAGGTGTACATGGCTTTGGATCAATCTGGAAGAAGTTCCAGAGTTTGGTCAGACCTCAGAGTGCAGAATTTTGCTCTAAAAGTTACACTCGTGGCAGCTGAACCCAGCACTGCTGACACGCAGCTCCTCAGAGCAAAGCAAGGCAAGGCACTGAGTTAGAGCTGCCTTACAATAAATCATTTAAACCAACAAGCAGGTTAATTCTGACACTCTGCAAATAAGGAGCCAGACTTTAAAGCAAATCTTGAAATCTGGTGCAGGCAAAAAAAAAATAACACAAAACCCAACTTACATTTCGGCCATCTAACGTATGAGGTCTGCTGGCCAGCACTGTTCCCACACAGTTGGGATCTTTAAATTTGACAAATCCAAATCCTCGAGATTGATTTGTTGTTTTGTCTTTCATTATTACACAGTCTACAACTTCTCCATACTGGGAGAAGTAGCTACGAAGAGTTTCTGTTAAAGGAAAAAAAAAAGCAAGTATTAAACAGAACCAGATATTAACAGCAGACTGTGTTTGCAATTATGAGGCAACAGATCAGCAAACACAGAAAACAACTTCAAACTCATCTTTTCAAAATGATCACATCTTACTTCCTGTAAACAAATGGCAGACAACAGTTTATTTCCACTCATACCAATGGAAAATAGTAGGAAAGTGATTATAAAAAGGGTTGTCTGTTGAGCTGACAAAAACTTCAGCACCAAACCATATAAACCTGAAAATATGAACATTTATCTGAGCTGTCTCCACGGAAAGTTTTATTAATTAGCAGAGGAGCAGGAGGCTCTCAGCTCAGTCTCCCCACAGCAGCAGTGCCTGTGAGGAGCTCCTGGTTGGGTTTTCACAACGGCCCAATGCCTGCAGCAGCACACATTGCTCACCTTGTGTCGTGCTCCAGTCCAGGCCACCCACGAACAGCTTTCTGCAAACAAAGTACAGGGCAGGTTTAGGGGCTACAGCAGATGCTCCATCTTATTTAGGTAAGCACAACTCAGCTCTTCTGGACAGGTTTGGGGGTCCTGTGGCCTCCAACAAACCCTACAGAGCTGGCGCTGCACGCAAAGCCGCTGATTAAACCAAACCCTTCTTCCATCCCTGCTCTGTGCTCCTCCCTCCCTCCCTCCCTCACCACAAAACACTCACTTGGCTGCCAGCACCTTCTCGTGGGGTGAAAGCAAAAGTAGAACTGCCGAGCTCAGGCCTGAGACAGAAGTCAAACCTGTGCAGCAGGTACTAAATAACAGAGCAGCACTAATCCAGCAGCGGTTGTGAAACCATCGTACAGCCGAGTTTCGAGATAGCGCCACGCAGACGAGAAAGCCATGGCTGAACCCCAAACTAAACTGCTTAAAACTGATTCAACTCTTCCTCTGCAAAGAGCACCCAAATCTGCAGCATTTCGTGTCCCAGCACGCCCAAGGACCTGGGTAGGCGCTAGAGGAGCTCCGTGCCGGCTCTGCAGCTTTTTATCAACTCCTGGGTGTGACAAAACTTCCAGCAGAGTCATTGACTCAGTAATTAAAGGTTGGTTATAGCCACCCCAACACTCGGCCCTTGTCAGTACCAAGAATCAACCCAAAACCAAACCCTCATAGCTGTCTGCAGCTTCCTCCTGAGGTCAGGAGCAGGACCCAGGGAAGGGCTGGAGCTGTGTCAGGGGAGGGTCAGGCTGGGTATCAGGAAAGGTTCTTCCCCCAGAGGGTGCTGGGGCTCTGAACAGGCTCCCCAGGGAATAGACACAGCTCCAGGGCTGCCAGAGCTCCAGGAGCATTTGGACAACGCTCTCAGGGACAGGGTGGGATTGTTGGGCTGTCCTGTGCAGGGCTTTGATGATCCTTGGGATCCCTTCCAGCTCAGGAGATTGTGTGATTCTGTGAAGAATTCTGCTCCATGGCTCTGCACAGACACAGACAAGTGCTGGGATAGTTTATTTTTGGGGGATGCCCTCTAGTTCTCCATCAGACCTCAAAGAGAAAAAACACCTTCTGCTTTGTCTTCTACTCGCCTTCACCTACACCCAGGTACAGCTGAGGGTGGTGGGGATTCCTGCATCCTCACTTACATGGGCAAAGCTGAGTTTCTCCTAATAAAAATAAATATTAAACTTCCTCTCACCTGCTCTTTTCAGGAGCAGGTAACGGCAGGGAGAGCCCAGTCACCCCCAGTAAGAGCTGCAGGTGCAATGGGAGCATCAGGGAAGTGAAAGCCTCACAACTGGAAGCTCCTGCGGAGCAGGGCAGCTCACTGACAAAACCAGCCCGTCCCTTTCCACTTTGATTCACTTCTCTGCGATATGACATCATGTCACGACCCTTCTGCACCAGCCAAAGTGACAAAATTCAACACTACACAGCACCTACGAGCCTTGTTCCATTGAGGCCAATTCAGTTACAAGCTGAGACGTGACACGAGTCTTGTCTTTCACAAAAACAGCCCAACTGTTAAGCGCTGATCAAAGCGTCTCCTTGAGCAGCCAGAAAACAACCGAGCTGGTGACATGCAAGGCAAAGACAGTTGTCCTCAGTGTCACAGCAGACAGCGGCCGCATCTGCTGCTGCGTTATCGTAATGCCAAAAAAAAAGGACGTGGCACCCCCGCCCTGCCCTCCCCGAGAGCAGCACGGGCAGGACATGACACCCCTGCCCTGCCCTCTCTCAAAGCAGGGCCTGTTTTCTGCGGGCACGTTGGGGATGACGAAGTTTTCCTCAAGGATTGGAAAAGTGCCCCCAAGCTCCCTCTGGCAGTGGGCTGGCTCCTGGCACGGGCTCAGGGCCTTGCTCAACAGCAGCCAGTTCGCAGCAACAGGTCTGTTCTGGGAGCAGGCAGACTTCGCCCAGGCGGCCCCACCAGCCACAGCCGGCCCTTCACCACCTTCCCTCTCCACAGGACACAAATCCCTCTGCTCCCTGGGCCGTTATTTTTAGGGAAAATTAACTCTAATTTCCTAATAGCAAAGTAAAACCAGCTGATCTAATGCTATATTCACAATAAAGTTTTGGCATGTGTTAATGGCATTTTCTTGACCAACCACATTTGAGCTTATGGTTTGTTCTGGGGTGTTTTTAACTAAATTTGATAGCTCGATCTACAAGATTAATCTATTTTACATCCTTAATCTATTTTACATCCTCAGCTGTTTTCTGAGAGAACACCAAGCTGTTTGCAGGGAGGGAGGTCACTGAAACCTTCCAATTCCACCATGAATTATTTGTAGTCACCCTACATGGACTGAACCAGCAAAGCTGGGTTGCTCAGGGCCAGCTGCAGCAGCTGTATGGAAATACACAGCCCTGGTTCATACACACGTTATGGAAGACCAAAAGCCAGGAATCCTCAGCCTCGGGATCCTCCGTGGTTTGAAGACACCGAGCAGGGCCAGAGTTTACAGAAATCCAGATGTGGGATCGTACAGGACAGCTGTGAGCAGGGTGGTTGTGTGAGCGCTCCTGCCCCCACGCTCAGCTGCATCACCAGCCCTTCCCCAAGGTCTTACCCACGCTCCGTCCCAGAAAACTTGTGGTCCTAACAGTTTATGGGCTGGCAGTTATTAAATTCATAGAAACATATCAAATTTATAGAATATCCAGAGCTGGAAGGGAGCCACAAACATTGAGTCCAACTCCCAGCCCTGCACAGGCACCCCAACAATCCCACCCTGGGCATCCCTGGGAGCGGTGTCCAAACGCTCCTGGAGCTCTGGCAGCCTCGGGGCCGGGAGCATTCCCTGGGGAGCCTGGGCAGTGCCCCAGCAGCCTCGGGGGGAAGAACCTTTCCCTGATATCCAACCTCAACCCTCCTGACACAGCTCCAGCCATTCCCTCAGGTTCTGCCCCTGGTCCCAGAGAGCAGAGCCCGGTGCTGCCTCTTGGGAAGAAGCTGCAGACCGTGGTGGGTCTCCCCTCAGGCTCCTCTATGTTTTTAGTTCACACCCCCATAAAGCTCCAAATTTACAGACTGGAGGACACCACAGTCCATCCCCACTGGAAGGCAAAGCCACTCCCAGCACAGCCAGGTGACAACACAAACCAGCAGCCTGGTTTTTGGGTAGGTGTGTCTGTCCAGTATGAGCAGTGAGACCCTGACAGGTGCAGCACCCCTGAAGCAGCAGAATTCCCACAGGGATCACTTCAGGAGCAGAAAGTGGGATAATGACTCCTCAGAAGTTGCAGCTGTATAATAAGTTTTAACCAAGTGTTCCGCCTCACTACTTCCTGTGAGAATTTTAATTGCTAATTTATTCTTTGTTGCTATAAACGTACTTGCTGCTGGAGCAAATCATCCCAGAATTAGTAAAAAAAGCATGTACAGGTCTTTTAAAACCACCAAAACTCAACAAAAGCACAAACTCTTTGCCTACATAAATAATCTGGGGTTTGATTAACACCTCGGCACAGCCCCCATCAGCTGCAGGACAGAAGGACCAAGATCAGCACTTTCCCTCATCCAAACCAGCCCCAAGTACTAATTAATTACAACAAATAACACTCACAAGGCCCCTCCCTGCCCATGCCAACACACCTGCAAGGCTCACAGCCTCCCTAAGTGTTTTTTCTTAAAATCTCTGCCTAGAAAAGCAGTTGAATTCACAACTTCCCATCCAGACTTGCCTCTCGCAACAGCTTTAAACCAGAGCTTCCTTCCCGGAGCTGGAGCAGCTGCCGTTTGTTCTATCCTCTCACCTTTCCCTCTGAGTGCTTTTGGGGGAGGAGAATGAAGAAAATTTCCCTCTCTGATTAACCCCCAATCCTTCCCGATCTGATTACAGCTCCGAAGGATCACAGCCTGTGACTGTGAACAAACTCTGGGACAGCCCCCTCCATCAGGAGGGAAGCTGATGATATTCCATGGAATAACCTGGAGCCTGGCACTCACCTACAGCTCGAGAAGCCAGACCCGATCAGGTCTCTCACAAGGCATCAGACAGTGATTTAAGGCCCAGGAGCAAATAAAAACACTTTCAAGAGCAAAACCTACACATGTAAACAGGCCTCATGCAGTATGTGTTAGAGTCAGATGATCTCTAAGGTCCTTTCCAGCCCAAACCATTCCAACGTGATATTCCAACCACTTATCCTGTATTTTTAGGATTTACAAATTAAGAACATGCAGTAAATAAGCAGCTTACAAAGCAGTGCAAGCAGCAGGGAACAAGTGGTTCGTGTTTCCAGTCTCAAGCAAGGTGACCGGCTCTGATGGGCAAATTTTGTGTCAAAACTCGCGGTGGAAGAACCAGTCAAGGATTTTTTCTAATTTAGTTTTTGCTACTTCGAGTTCTACCATACCCGAGTCTGCAGTCTGATAATTTCAATGTCACCAGGGTACAGCTCTCAAATACAATAACACTGAGTGGAACTGGATGATCTCTAAGGTCCCTTCCAACCCGAGCCTTTCTATAACTCTAAAAGCACGTCAGAAGAACCAGACCCGTGTCAGGTTTTCGGTTTGAAGCCACAAAACCCCCGGGAACGTTTAAAACCGGGATTTTCCTGCCTGGAACGCATCCTGAGCAGAAGACAGCAGAGGGGAGCTGGGGAGGCCAGCCCTGTGGGGGGACATGGAGGGCGAGGGGAGGCTCCCGGTGCCGCCTTTGTCCCAGCATCTCCCCCCTCCTCCACCCCAGGCCCCTCGGGGCGGCCCTGATGAGTCACCAGAACAAAGTCCCTGAGGGTTCACAGAATCACAGAACGGACCCTCAAGGACCATCGAGGCCAATGCCTGGCCCTGCACAGAACTCTTCAATCATCCCACCCTGTGCCTGAGAGCGTTGTCCAAGCGCTCCTGAAGCTCTGGCAGCCTCGGGGCTGGGAGCATTCCCTGGGGAGCCTGGGCAGTGCCCCACCACCCTCTGGGGAAAAAAAAACCTTTCCCTGATATCCAGCCTAAACCTCCCCGGACACAGCTCCAGCCGTTCCCTCAGGTTCTGTCACTGGTCCCAGAGAGCAGAGATCGGAGCTGCCCCTCTGCTTCCCCTCACGAGGAAGTTTCAGACTGCGATGAGGTCTCCCCTCAGTCTCCTCTCCTCTAGGCAGAACACACCAAGAAACCTCAGCCGCTCCTCCTAAGGCTTCCCCTCAAGGCCCTTCACCATGTCCGCTGCCCTCCTTTGGACGCTCTCTAACACCTCAATATCCTTCTTATGTTGTGGCGCCTAAAACTGCACGCAGGACTCAAGGTGAGGCCGCACCAGCAGAGCGGGACAATCCCCTTCCTCGACCGGCGTGTTGTCCCCGGGCCCCGCGTTAGTTGACAAGGAGAGTAGGACACGGAGGGACACGA
>VZTA01011806.1:0-17302 GCA_013398855.1 Mohoua ochrocephala
GAAGATGGTGTGTCTTGTCATCCACTTTCTTTGTGATAAATGTTTGAGATTACACAGAGGTTTTGTGCTTCGAAGACACAACATGTATTTATGATTAAATGTTTCCCGAGTGTTAACTTGTCATCGAAGGAATAAATGTTCTCACAGGCATTTCAGTGAATCAAAACAGAAAGAAACACCACATTCAAACTATTTGTTTTCCAGAGCGAGTTGCCTCTCCACGACCCAGTGGAGAGATCCATTTCTTCTAAGCAAAACAGGGTTTACAATTAAAAGGTGTTGATAAATCTCTGCTAAACGTAGTCTATAAACAAACATTGCTTTCTTTCTTTGAAGTTTCTTGGACAGAGTTAAGAGCACTTGTGCAGACATCACAGGGCTTGCAGGTAATATGAAATTTGTGAATAGAACTATGGACAATTTCTGCCATCTGTGGGAATGCTCTTTAAGGGAGGCAAAGGTCACATCCTTTGTATTTCTTACAATTCTGCAAATGTATAAGGAAATCAACACAGAACAAAGCACAAGGATTTTGAGAGAGCACAAGGCCAGATTTCAGGGTATTCTGAGCACCTTCTGAGAACAACAGCTGATGGATTTCTCATACCTGTGAAGTTTAAGCCCAGTAATCAAAGGTTATTTAATTTAAAAAAAACCAGGTGGGTTGAAAATCACATTCATTTTGGATAATGGCATCATTGGAGACATCACTTTGTATTTAGGAAGGTTATGGCTTAATAACAGAGGGTTTTCGAGGCGGCTGGAGTCTGTGCTGCTGTGGTGGCATAGATAGAAGCAAAAACTGGCGGGATGCCCAGTGCTTTTCTCAAGCCCCTCACAATCTCTCATGGATTAGGATCCCAGGTCTGAATGTTCCAGCATAAAAAAAAAGCATTAAAAAAAAAAAAAGGAGACCTGGAAATCAAGAACACCTTTAGGGGAAACTTGTTTGAAATCGACGGGGCAACCTGAAAGAGAAATGATTAGTAAATCTGAAAACTCCCTGATTAGTCAGAAGAGGCAACAGAAATTTGTGTTCAGGAGAATTCTGAAGGCTTCTCTCTGTCTCCTACCGAGAAATCTGACGGAGCGAAACGAAACGGGGTCACGTTAGAAGGTGGGAAGCCCCTCCTATCCAGAAAGCAGTTTATGGAAAGAGAAACAAAGTTTTTTTTTCTTTCACTGCACATTACACATCTGAAAATCTGATCAACACAATCATCACCCGATTTCTGAAGAGCAGAAGCGCAGCTTTGCATCTTTCATGAGCAACAGTGGCAGCAATCAGGCAGCTATTGTTGTGATTATAAAATGCACTTGAAAGTTCAGCCTTTCTGAATTCATTTATGGTGGCCTAATAGACAATCTAACTCAGAACTTTACAGAGTGACATCTGAAAGTGAACTTGGATTTAATTAAAAGCAACCAGGGGGAATGAATTTGGAAAGCTGAGTTTCTCTTACACACACACACTCAGATTCACCGTGACTTTGTGGAATCACATATTTGAGCGAGACCACGACTTCACAGCCATGCACAGTCAAGTATCATATTTTTCTCTAAACTTGCCATTGGATATTTTAAGAAATGTCAAATAATATTGTTCTTCCTGTGAAGAGCTGCTGCCTGCCCAGTAGTAGTTAAAACAAGACTAGCACCTTATCACGGTTAGACAGAATACTGGAGTGAGTCAAAAGACCCAGGTTGGGGTTTTTTCCCCCCCTTTCTGACACTGAATATCTGATCTGCAGTTCACTGGGTTTTGTGCCGTTGTATTCCCAATTATAACCTGGGAAAACTCTTTTCCCACATCTCTAAGGGACTTTCTTCACAATAGATGGAAACTGCGACCCGAGGGCTATGTGGTTTTGTCCCACAGTGTTCTTCTCTCCACAATAGGTGTGGACTGAACATTAAGAACTAAACTGCTGCTGAGTCTGTAACCGGTGGACAGAGATGAAACCCTTATTTCCAATCCACAGAAAGATCATTAGGTAAATTATAAGGGTTACAGACTGATGGTTACTGCAGTGAAAGGTTAAACTGTGAACAATTTCCAACCAAAATCAAATATCTCGATTTTTACTTCTCCCTTTTAACTTGTTCCCTGGGAGGGTGGGGAGGCCCTGGCACAGGGTGCCCAGAGCAGCTGTGGCTGCCCCTGGATCCCTGGCAGTGCCCAAGGCCAGGTTGGACATTGGGGCTTGGAGCAGCCTGGGACAGTGGAAGGTGTCCCTGCCCATGGCAGGGGTGGCACTGGATGGGCTTTAAGGTCCCTTCCAACCCAAACCATTCTGGGATCCTTTTACTGCCATTCTGGCACCTTAGGGAGAACTGGTTTATACTTTATAGTTCTTGCTACCTGCCCAGAACACTTGCACCTTGGTGCCTGCATCCCTGTACAGTTCTGTGCCCTGCCAGCCCTCTTATTTCTGCTCTTCCCAGGGAGATAAAAGAAATCTGACGTTGGCCCATAAATCACACAATAAATCATAAAGAGCCCACAAAGCCCCTCATGTCTCAGTCTCCTTTACCCTCTAGTTTCCCCACCAGGAACAACAGGAAGGAATGTGAACAGGACAACAGAAAATATTTAATCATGGGTATGAAGTGGATTGGGCCTTTTCCCACAAACACATGTTCTACCTTTTTGTTGCAGCACCCTCACGTCTAATTTATTCAATATTTAGCAAACATACTCATTTTTATTTCCTTTCTCTGCTTTGATCGCAGAACATCTTTAAAGAATATGCCACGTGCACCGCTCACAGAAGTGCCTTCATTTAATTGCTCAGGTAACTCCCCACATGTGCTCACCAGGCTGGGGGAGCTTTTCTGCCACGCATTTCTTCATTCTCATGGGAATGAAGAACTCAGAGGTGGTAAATGAAGCGTTTTCTCCTGAGTTTGTACAACCAGGGACATCATGGGCACAACAACCACAGAATCACTGAGATTGGGAAGGCCCTCCAAGGTCATTGGGTCCAAGCTGTGCCCGATGCCCACCTTGTCCCCAGCCCAGAGCACTGAGTGCCACGTCCAGGCCTTCCTTGGACACCTCCAGGGATGGGCACTCCAAACCTCCCTGGGCAGCCCCTTCCAAGGCCTGACCATCCTTTCCAGGAGGAAATTCCTGCTGAGGTGGTGATAACGTGACACCGTGAAGGAGCGCGACGCGTCAGAGCAGAGCTTCATGGCGAAGGCAAATTGAGGAGCCTCCCGTCTGCAACAGCCCGGAACGGTCTCCAGAATGCCACTGCTATTTAGATAACGTTGTGACAGGCACTTTACAAATTACCCAGAATTTATGGGCTCACGGTGACACCATTACTCATGCTGGAAACCAGCGGCTAACGGCGGCAGCCCCGCCGGAGGCAGCACAGCCAGACCCGAAGTCACGAGCGAGGCTTTCTCAGTCTGCAGGTTTTGCAGCAAAAAAAAAAATCTGATTAAATGTTTCCCAGCAGCAAATTTGGGAAAGGGAGAAAAGCTGTAGGCTCTTCTAATGTTTTTTTTAAGAACTCCTGGCTCCAGAGTTTAAAAAATAAGCATTTCAGGGGGTCCAGGAATTTTTTTTCTCCATCCTTCTCAAGATCAACTACATTTGTCTTAAGGAATTACAAAGTTAACAATATTGCCTTATCAGCCAGCTCCATACAAGCAATAGAGGAGTTGTCAGGACAATGTTAAAGGTTTTAATGATATGCCAAAGCCCCTTTGGGAGGATATAGGCTCTCTAAATCTTTTTCTGAATGCGATACCAAGTTACAAATTACCCACATCTCGTTCCTGTGCTCTCCTTTATCTCTTCCTCCACTCTTCCTCTATGAGCGCAGTAGTTTTTGTATTTTTATTTTCTTTGTGGAGTTAAGCTCTGATCATACTTGATCCTAGACATATGAGCTTCTTTCTACGAAAGGGGAACACTTTTATAACCACAGCAACAAACTTCTTTGTGACAGGATTTGTCTCATTCATTTTTGCGGTGGCGAGGCTTTTTCCTCCTTTAATTACCCAACAGAAGCAAAGTCTGTCATCCTCTCCTCATCTTTATGTACTTTGCTTTCAACCACTTCCAGATGGCAGCATGGAGGAAAGTTTTCCATCTTAATTCTGCCACCTTCTCTTACATATTTGGACTGACCCGTGCTACAGAGAACAGGCTACAGAGATTGTGCTGACCACCCAGTAGAAATGTCTTCTGCTGCAAGAGCTTCACACAGAATTATTCTTTTCCCCATATTAAATTAGCTCTTCACAGGTTCTGTGAAGACCCCCAACCCTTCCAGACCTTAACTGTGGGGTGAGGTCTCAGATCTCATCTGTTCATTCCCACTGGGGCAGAGGGGCTGGAAAGCTGGAAAAGGCCCTGGAGGTGCTGGTGAGGCCACTGGCCCCTGGCCTGGATCAGGAATTGTGTGTCCAGCAGGAGCAGGGCAGGGATTGTCCCTCTGTGCCGGGCACTGAGAGGCCCCTCGAGGGCTGTGCCCAGTTCTGGCTCCTGCAGGAGAGCCCTGGAGGGGCTGGAGCGTGTCCAGGGCAGGGAACGGAGCTGGGGAAGGGGCTGGAGCCCCAGGAGCGGCTGAGGGAGCTGGGAAAGGGGCTCAGCCTGGAGCTGTTTTCTGTCCTCACCTGAACCCTGCCCTGCCACCTCCCTGCATCCCCACTGGCACCCGCACTGCTCCCACGTGTGGAGGGCACTGGGAAACCCAGGGGGTTGCCCACCTTCCGAACCACTCAGAGTCACGGAATTCCAGGATCCCTGAGGTTGAAAAAGCCCTCCCAGCCCATCGAGTCCCAGCTGTGCCCGATGCCCACCTTGTCCCCAGCCCAGAGCACTGAGTGCCACGTCCAGGCCTTCCTTGGACACCTCCAGGGATGGGCACTCCAAACCTCCCTGGGCAGCCCCTGCCAAGGCCTGAGCTCCCTTTCCATGGAGAAATTCCTCCTGCTGTAGATGTCCATCCTGAGCCAGATGCAGGACCTGGCACTTGGCTTTATTGACCCTCACACCGTTGGCTTCAGTCCATGGATCCAGAGTGTCCAGATCCCCCTGCAGAGCCTTCCTGCCCTCCAGCAGATCCACACTCCCACCCACATTAGTGTTATCCATGAATTTACTGAGGCTGTACCCAATCTCCTCATCCAGATCATCAATAAAGGCACTGAGCCTTGGGGAACCCCACTAGGGACCGTCCTCCAGCTGGATGCAGCACCATTCACCAGCAGTCACCCTCCTCTGGCACTGTTTTTAAACCCTGCCTGGGACACCCTGTGTCTGGAGAGGTCTCAGCCACCCTCTGGAGCTCCATTTCCCTTTTATTTCCTGAAGAATCACAACCAGGGAATCCCAGGCAGCCCAACATCTCCTTAAAAGCTGAAGAGGCTGTGGCTGATCCACTGTAGCCCCTGGTAACACCAGCTCTGGCAGGTTCTGAGCGCCGAGTGGTGATTCCCTGCCCTCGGCATCTCTTGGCTGAAGGAGGAGACCCCAGCATGGACACAGCCCAGGGACTGCAGCCTTGGGACAATATTTCTGGGATGAAGAACTGCCTGGCATTCAGCAGGGCAAAGCCTTTTGTGCGGCGAGGGAAATGCCACGGGGAGTTTTCTTTTGGGGGGAACGTGTGGGCCACGCTTTGCAAACAGATCTCGCAGAGCAGGGAGGGACCCTGGGGAAGGCACCTTCACTTTGTTTGCAGCAAACAGAAGCAAAACTCCACCTTTTCAGGGGAAGGTAAACGAGTCAAAGTGCTGACATCAGAGGGGAAGCTCCCTCCCTCCGTGCCGTCTTCACCTGGCCCGCATTGCTGCAGCAAAGCCAGGGGTTGCGGAAAAACACATGGGATGAAAAATAAAATAGCCCATAACTCTGCAACAGTTGGGAGGGAGTTTGAGCTCATTCTTCATCCCTTTCACGTGCTGTGTTGAAATATGAGGCCAAGAAGGAGGCCAAAAGACTTAAAAAGCCTATCATGAGGTAATTCAGCCACAAGCCCCGAGCAGGGGAACACAATGATGGCAGTGTGCAAGCTGTTTGCACAGAACTTGAAATATCAGAGCCCCACAGACCCTAAAACGCACAATTAAAAACGAAACAACTCCTCGGGGCCCGGAGATTACCCACATCTCCCCCTCTGAAAACATTTCACTCAAGCATCCCATAAAATTGGTAATTGCTTGTGGCACCTGCACGACGGGGCTGTTGAGAAGGAGCCCACGAAGGACCTCGGGTCACAAGCCTGGGTTTGTGTCCTCCAGTGACCACCTCACAGGCCTGTGCTCTGTGCAAAGGTTCGAGCAACCCCTAAATGCTTTTCCCAGCTTTGGGAGAGGCAGCAGAACGTTGCCAGCCTGTCCCATAGGAGAACCAAGCTGTCCAGCAGGACCCTACAAGGGGATTATTCACAGAGGAAAGGGGTCAAAGAAATGGACTGCAGGTTGACCTGCTCCTGCATTCGCCTCCTCCTCGAGGCTCTCCAGAGGTGAAGGCAGAGCCCAAGAATGCAGCAAGCAGTGTTTTGCCTCTTGGCCACAGGGCAAAGGTGGGTTTAAGTCACTTTTGTGCCCTCACAACTTCCCTGAGCATTATGGATCAAGCACCCCGAGCTGCTGGAGGGGTTCTGGGTGACTTCAGGCATCTGGAGGTAAAACCAGCAGGGAAGAGGCAGTGAAATCCTCAAATCCAGTGCTGAGACTGGAACCGGAGGCCAGCTGAGCGCTGGGAAATCCCTGCTGGCAGCAGGTGGATTCCAACATGGGCAGCACAGCAGGCACAGCCCTGGCCTTCATCAATTGCATCGTATTTGTGGTACCCATAGGACGGCAAACGCGTCCAAAAAATAAACGGAATTACAAAGCAGCCCAGCCTGTTTGGACACTCACTTGCCAAGAGGGCTGCCTGCCCCCAAATCATTTGTTACAGGGCTTCCCTGCTCTGCAGACCACTCCGAATGAATGGTGTAGCAAACTCCATTTTCTTGTTTTGCAGCCTTGGTCCTGTGATCGCTGTTAATGTGGTTTTTACAGCTGCAGGATCAGCCTGGGAAGTCAAGAATACCATAAAAAAATCAGCTGCAGTAATTTCATTGCCCCATTCACCTGAATCAATGAAGCACAGGGAAAAACAGGGCATTTTTGGAAGGGCTGGATACACACAGAAGAATTTTGTGTCACAGAAGCATCAAGGTTGGAAGAGATCTGCCAGATCATCCAGTCCCACTTTCACCCCAGCACCACCAGCATCAGCCCTAAACCATGTCCCCGGGATATCAAATAAAGATCAAAACACAGACCAATTTAAAAACCGGGAACTCCGTCCTAAATTATTAGCATAGATTAATAATCACAGTTTTCAAAGTGGAGAAATTGAATTATTCATGCGCCATAACGGTGATATAAATCCTTCTCGAGTGCCAGTCATTTTCGCTGCTGCCTTCAAACTTCTGTTCTCAAGAACTGAAAACAAGAGAAAGGGGTGTGAGGAATAGCACGGGACTGGCTTGGATTTTCTTGCAGTAATAGGGAAAAGTTCATTTAAAGATAAAATCTGAGCGTGGCGACAGCAATGGGCTCAACCAGAGGGTGGCACTATAAGCACTTGCTATCCTAAGGGCAGTATAAACAGGGGGGAACAAAAATCCTAATAAAATAACGAAATAAATAATTAAAAGAAAACAAACCAGGGTAACATCGTTTCACAGAACTGCAGCTTTTAATTGATGAGAGATCTTTGCATAAGTGATGGTTAAATATGCATGAATTGCCTGTGTTGCCCAAACCTTTAGCTGAAAGAAAGGTGTCTGAGCAGAAAAGGAGTAGGAGTGCCCTGTGGTGTCTTTTAAAGAGCTTTCGAAACAAAAGCCAAAACCTCAAATGGCAGGGAAGGATCCCAGTGGGCTGCCAGATGACCTCGCTCACCACACCAGTAACACCAGCACAGGGATATCAAAATAGATCAAAATACATCAGACACAAAGCGCTGAGCTCGACGCCAAACTGAAGCACAAAATGTCACGGAGGTGCAGAATTCGGGAGGAAAATCTGACTGCTCTGCTGGCAGTGGCACTTTTGCCATTGGCTTCTGCGTGGCCAAGGTTTCCCCTTAAAGGTCACATCGAAATGTTCAGGGCTTGACTTTCCACAGAAGTGTGAATCCCTGTGCAGGGGCAGAATTGTTTGTGGTTTACAGGGAAAATGACCCCCAAAATGTGCCTGAAGGCACAGTGGGTGCTCTGCCTGTTGGAGGGAAAAAAAGAAGCATGAAGCCCTCTGGACATCACCCTAACCAATTCCCTGGCTAAAACAGAGTTTCTTAACAATTTTTTCCTACTTTAATTGCGTTTTCCACTGTTTCTCTACGGACTTCTTTGCCTTCCTTCCTGCAGCGCTTTTTAGGATTATTTCCTTTTCGGAACTATTTCTTGCTTTCCCAGGTTAATCTCTGAAATGTTCTACTTTATCATCCTTGTGGAAAACGGAAAATACCAACTGTTGTTGGCCAGCATTCCTCCTCTGACATCAAGAAATGATAAGTTCATAAACACTGCTTTGAATTAATTCCTTTCAGAGCGTTTTCCGAACGAATCCCAAAGCACCATTTGCTGCTTTACAGACGGGGCAACACGAGAGAACCCAGTGGGGCAATGATCCTGCAAACACTTGTTCGTATAAATAAATTTACGAGCCCATTTGATGTGGCTGCTCAGATATCTCAAGTTCCTTGTGCGCCAAAGTGTTTGAGGACCAAGCCCTCATCCACTCACAGCAGCTGCAAGTGGCTGCTCTTCTCCTTCTTCAACTACCTCGATAAAAATTGTCATTTTCAAGCAAAACGTTGTTTTTAGCAAGAGCCCCTCAGAATGGGAAGGGAGGAAGGAAGCAGTAAAATCCAAAGTTGCAGTAAAAGGAAACCGTTCTGATTTGAAAAACAGTCCAGGTTAAAAGCAAATAGAGATTTTTCCCTTTTTTTTTTTTTTTTTTGTGTTTGAACCGTGGAAAAAAACCACACAGTCAAAATTTCCATGGTCTTTCTCATGTCGAAATGTCAAAAATTGGGTTGCCAAACACAATTTGCAGCTTGGTAACAGCAACAGCCTGCTTGAGGTTACACAGGAGGTTTCAACATGTGACATTTCAGCTACCGAGATACGAGACTCATGTCAGGGCTGATATCAATATATAAATACATACATTTATATATAAATATACAAATTTTCCTCAATTACATAAAGTTACTTTTTTCTTTTCGTGGCAAAATCACCATTATTCACAAAATAACCAAACTCCAGGAGTCCACCTTTCTTTTTTTTCTTTAATCCTGGACGAATGGACACATGGGGAGTTACCTTGCCTTAGATCTGTAAGAGGTAAAATTATTGCTGTGTTCAGTTCCCTGTCTGAAATGAAAATGCTCTGAACCAAGATGAGGGAAAAGCCATAAATTATATCTATAAATATATATATATATATATATATATGTATGTGTCTATATACATGCACACACACTCTATTTATTTCTCGCACACTCTATTTATTTCTTTGTTAAATTTTCCTTCCTAGAATGCAAAGCAAGCTAAGGATATGCCTCACAGTGAATAATCAGACTGACTAAGTGCTTCCTTGAGGAAACAAAAAATGAGGAAATGTAGCCACGGTTGGCTGCTTGCTTTTCTCGGGAAAAAAAAAAAAAATTATTTTTACTTCTGGTTTCCCAGCGAAGAAAAAAACCAACAAACAAACAGAGACAAAAAACCCCCATCCTCATGGGGACATGAGCTCACTTCTGCACACTTCAACCTGTTACTCATTCCCACTCGATTCCTCTTGTTGGATGGCTTATCCTTGCTCAACTTGTGGAAAATAAATTCATTGAGGCTTTATCAGGCTCAGTCCCCCCGCTGGGGCAAAGTGAGGGATTCACATCCTCAGAACCCCAGGGACATCCTGCAGCCAAGCCCTGCAGAGCTCCCTGTGCAGGAATGCACCCCACAAAACCCCTCTGATTTAATGCACAATTCAAGCCTTTCTTGTGTCAGACTCTTTTCAGGGAATCCCAGAATCATTTCGGTTGGAAAAGGCCTCCGAGGTTATCGAGCTGAACCTTTGGACTGATTTTCTCCATCTCCTTCATTTCTCTGCTGCATCTTTTCTCTTTCCCAGCGGTGATCTGATGGAAATGGGAGCCCATGAGGAGGAACCACACAGGGCTCCGGCCCATTCCATAGAATCACAGAATTCTTAGGGTTGGGAAAGACTTTTAATATCATCCAGTCCAGCCCTCAGCCCAGCGCCACCACCACATTCACCATTAAACCACGTCCCCAGGTGCCACAGCCACAAGTTTTCTGAACACTTCCAGGGATGGGGACTTCCATTTGCTAGGACTGCAACGAGGATATTTAAGAAATTTCGACCTGTGAGTCCGTGATCACAGAATTAAACCACGGTTTGCCCTGCCAGCCAAGCCTGCTCACCTGTCTGATCCTCCCTGAAGGATTCCCCATGTTCTCACTGCTGCCAGGAGCAGGACCTGCCCCCAGGTGAGATCACTGGGTTCACCCTGCCGGGCTTCTTTTGTGAGTGCTGACAAGAGGAGCACCAGATCTCTCTTTTTCCGACCCACTATCACTTGCTAATTTTGGCTTATCAGCAATACAAAAAAAGTAATTTCTTTTCCCGGATTTGGTCATTGCCTTCCTCCTCTTACCACAACTTAAAGCTCAGGATAATCTACGTGCTGTGATATAAAATGGAATGACAACCTCAGCAGAGTTTCCTTTTAAAACGCTTCAGTGCTGTTTCCTCTGAGTTAAGTTTTCCTCCCTGCTCAGGCCGAGCTCCCTCCCCGTGCAGAGCTCGGATCAGAGCAGATGAAGCAAACTCTGGTCGTCTGCTCAGTAAATGATCCTGACAAGCATCAAGCTTGGCAAAGGGTCCTTCTCCCTGTGCCAGGCAGGGAGAAGCATTCCTTCTGCACAGAGCACTGGGAAGATGCCGGGAGAGCCCAGGGACAGCAGGGTCACCCTGCCTGGAGCTGAAACGAGCGCGTGGTGTTCCACCATCACCAAAAAAACTGTTGCAATGGACTCACTCCACAGGCCCACTTGTGAAATAAAGTCCGTAAAGCCTCAGAAGATGCCCCCAGACAGCCCCCAAATCCCTGGTGCTTCGTTCCAGCGTGGTGCAGAACACACCCAGCACTGAACTGCCTCAAAATCAGGCGATCCGGGGGGTTTCAGGAGCTCACGACGTGAGAAGCTTCAAGACATAAATTTCTTCAGGCTTTATTTCGCCACATCTGTCTGGAGTGCAGTCTTAGCACAGAATTGCATCCCCCAAGCAGGCCCCAATTCACCCTCAGGGTTCCAGGGAGGTGCCACGATGTGGAGAGACCCTCAGGAAAACCCTGGTTTGCTCAGCCTGAAACATCCTGTGCTCACTCAGCCTCCGCTTCAAAGGGTTCTCATCAGCGTCACAATTCCTGGACTGTCCTCCTCAGAGTCGGGATTCTTTAAAATTGCAGAGCTCCATGGCCACGGGGAACGAGGATTCTTTGATGGCTGGTGACTCCCTGAAGTCCTGGCAATGCTGAGCAGCTTTGCCAAAGTGCTGCCCATGGCACCTTTTTCACCGATTTGCCAGAGATTTCAGAGAGGGAGAAGAATCAATCCTGCCCACCGTGGATGCAAATCCAGCTTTAGAATGATTTTTTTTGTGGATTAGGAGAGAAGACTGGTTTTTTTGGCTAGCTTTGTACATAAATGCTAAAATACTAAAATACTAAAACTCCCTAAGCAACAGCTCTAAAACAGAGCTGGGATAATTCACTGAAGTCATCAACACTCAGGAAATCGTACACATCTTTTAGTGGCACCTCAGACACAAAACCAAACTCTCCCCGGTGCTGTAAAACATAGAAACCGAATCTAGATTAAAAATACATGCTGCCATTATGTACCATCACTGCCAGGCTTCAGCAGAACTAAATCATCTTCCAGCTAACAGAGAAAGCAACCTCAGCTAAAAGCAGCGAGAATAGCTACGGCAAGGAATCAAAAGTGGTGCTGCAGCAGCGACTGCGGAGGGGAGATAAAAGCCACTGACAAGAACAAGCCGGGTTGTGACACAGCTTTTCGTGAGCTGCCTCATTACAGGAAAGGCTGCCAAAGGCAGGCAGGCTCTCAGTGTCGATAAATTAGAAGCAAAAAAATGGAAAGATAAAGCTCACTGCGAAAACCAAAGGGGAACAAGTAGGTGGCTGTGGTGAGGGAGCAGAGACTGCTCCCAAGAGCTGCTTTCTGGCTGAGCGCTGAAAGTGTGAAGGAGGCCGAGACAAAGTTGTTCAAGATGTCTGGGGGGGGAAAAAAAAAACGACAGACCTCTAATTAAAAAGTTTGTGTGTGGGAAAGCTGCATGTGGTCCTGGACAGCGGGGAAGACGGCAAACTTCTCGCTGGATCAGCAGCCTGGTGCCAAATGAACGCTCGGGGACGGACAGAGGAGGCAATCCCAGCGTGAATGGATGAGCTTGATCCCCTGGCAGATAAATCTGGCGGCTATTTGAGGGTCGTTGCCTTTCACACTTTGGCAACACGAGTAGAATTGAACCCAGCTGAGCCCCTCACACACCACACAAGGGCCTGCACAGCCAGGGGCACAGCCCTGCCTCCCCTGACACACCAGCTCAGCTCCCCTCGCCCTAAGGCCCTTTAATCATATGATTATGATCCCTTTTCACTCCAGATATAGGTCACTAATCCCAAAGGAGGGCTCTAAGCAAGCCTAGATTTGACAATCTTGTTCCTACTTCAGTCTTCACTCTGATGCTCCTGCTGGCAGCGGGGACAGAGGGGAGACATTTCCAGAGTGCCCTCATGGCCATGGTGTCTCTGGGAGGGTGGGGAGGCCCTGGCACAGGGTGCCCAGAGCAGCTGTGGCTGCCCCTGGATCCCTGGCAGTGCCCAAGGCCAGGTTGGACATTGGGGCTTGGAGCAGCCTGGGACAGTGGAAGGTGTCCCTGCCCATGGCAGGGGGTGGAATGAGATGATCTTGACAGTTCCTTCCAACCCAAAGAAACCCCTCCCACCACGGGAGAGGGCACTAAAGACTCTCACTGCTCTCACCCCACTCCTGGAGATGTAAGGGAAGGTTCCCGTGTCACGTTGACAACTGAGGACATCCCAGGGGAAAAGAACTCACTGGAGGCAATCTAGACAGAGGGAGGCAGAGGAAAATTCAGAGGTGTTTCCTTTGGAAAAGGGTGAATAGAATGATGGCAATTCTTACTGTTCTTCAAAGGGACCCTCCCTCCAGGGACAGGCACCTGAAAGATTAAGAAAGAATGAGGCTCACCTAGGCAGAGGCAGAAGTGGAATGAGAAGTGATTATTTTATTCTGTACCTTGTCTGATTTTTGAGCAGGTATGAAAAAAATTCTTCATTTCAAAACTGGCAGGAGCCACACCTTCCATCACAGATGAACTCTTCCAGGTAATCCCATCAAAGCCAAATGCTGCTTAGCTTGTTTGCCATACAGAGGCCTACTGATTCCAAACCACCATTTCCCTCTTCCATTCATCACCCTCAGGAAGGAAACACTCTTCTGGAATGCACATGTATTATTATCCCCACACAAATTCATTTAAAAGGCATAAAAGTGCCCCCAGCCTTGCCCTCGAGTCACATATGGCAGCGACTAAAACCTCTTTTAATGCAACAGCAACATTAAATATTTGCAATAAGAACCTGACAGTAACCAGCAGAAGCTCCAATCAAGATAAGAGGCTGTGGTGTGATTTATTGACTGTCAGAAAGCTCTTGGTAGCTGGACTGAGCTGGAAAACCTCTCTGCATCATGTGGAGGAGGCACAAGTTAACAGGCAAAGGTCAGAGGAGCTGGAGCTTTCTTGCCTCCCCCACAGACTCATAACTGCTCATATGAGGAGGGAGGGAGGGAGGGATGCAATCAAATGGAGCTGCTGGGAACAGCTCAGAGCTATTCCAAGAGCATTATCCTCCCTGGCTCCTTCCTAAAAGTCAGGTTGCAGAGGAGACAACATTAACACCTGAGGGTTATACATTAAGGGAGAATGTATTCAGGCATATGAGGTCTAAAATATTATGGGAAGGGGACCGTGTAAGCCCCTCTTAGGGGACCTGTACCCAAAAAAAGGTGCGGGCATCATGTCTAGTGGCTTGTCGCTGTCACACACACTGTGCAGCAAAGTCAGATTGGATGAGAGAGAATGACGAGGAGCTGTGATGGTTCTGGTTAGAAAATCACACGATGAGACATGAGGAGATCAGAGAATTCACACTTGGAAAATGCCCCAGCAGAGCTTTGTTTATTTGGCCCTACGAGTGTGTTGTACATTTCCTCAGTGACTGGGAAGCCAAAACAGAGGCAGGGATTTCCTGTGACCTACCTGTGCGTGCCAGCAGGTGAGATCCCTGCACCGAGAGCATCACCCAGGCCCCACTCACTGCCAGGGGACAGCAGGGAGCGGGAGGTGCTTCATGTGCCCTGGTCCATAGCTGCAGCAGAAGGAGGTGAATCACGTCCTGCAGGTGTCTGAACCTCCCCACGGAGCGCAGGTGGAGCCGGGGTGACTAACTGTGACACAGACATCAAGGACATTGGGTGACAGTAATCCCTCCCTACTCCTGTCCATCCCATCCGTGTGTGTGTCCAAGCACCCGTGTGCCTCAGCACAGAAGGCGTGGTGGGTGCTTTAACTCCTCTTGAGAGTACAAATCTCACTCGCTGGTTCTGGCCCAGGAGTCCAACCCACAGACACACCTGGAAAGACTTTTGGGGCTCTAAGTCATAGAAGTATGGAAGCAGAGAATGGGTTGGGTTGGAAGGAACTTTAAAGATCATCTTTTTCCACCCCCTGCCATGGGCAGGGACACCTTCCACTGTCCCAGGCTGCTCCCCAGTTTCCAACCTGGACACTTCCAGGGATCCAGGGGCAGCCACAGCTGCTCTGGGCAATCTGGGCCAGGGCCTCACCACCCTCAGGTGGGGAGGAATTTCTTCCTAATATCCAGTCTAACCCTGCTGTCTGTCAGTTTGAACCCGTTGCCCTCTTGTCCTGTCACTGGAGGCTCTTGTAAATCAAGGCTTTCATTTGTCTTCACCTCCCAGAAATTAGTGCTGTCTGGCCATGCCGTGTGACAAGGGACATGACCCTGTCATGTAGGACATGTCACCCTCCCTGCTCCCAGCCCCAGCCAAGCTCTCTCACGTGAAGCTCACCCAAGCAAAGGAGGCCCAGCAGAAACCTGCTCCTGCGAGGTGAGGAAATACATGTCCAAAGAGGCAAGTTCAGGTTTTTTTTGTTTTTTTTTTTGTTTTTTTTTTTTAAAAAGGCTTGTTGTGTCTTAGAAATTCAAACTTCTCCAAAGTGTCAGACTAATCATCAACCTCAGGCTCAGTGGAGCAGAGAAGTGCAGGCTTAATTTCATGCAGAGATTGGCCTGGGAAGGTCTTGGAGAAGAAATTTGTTCACAGGAGATCTGCACAGAGCATCAGAGCCCCCCTGCACAGCCCCCCAGCTATAAACATCTGCCCCTCCTCGGGTCAGCAGCAAAGCTGCCACTACTTCCACTGCCACCAGAACTTCACCCTGGTCATCATCTCTTTGTTTGTGTACGGGCAAATATTACAGCTTGAAGGCAGAAGTTTTATTATCCTGTAAACAACTTTTCGATAAGCCATCCCCTTGCCCTTCCCTGTTCTGAGTTGAAAGACTAACTTTCTTTTACTGCCCAAACAACCCTCCGTATCAGGTTCAGTTTCTTTCCTACCACTTCATCAGAATGTTTGCTCTTCTTTATCACCCAGATCAATATTTATCCTTGTGGGTGGAAACTGCTCTCTCTGCTCACCACGCTCTTATCACGTTAAAGTTTAACGTCACCGAAGGGGCAGTAAATGACAACCAAGCCTGCACAACCAGAAAGGCTTTATTTATTTAATTACAGAATGCATTTTACTGAGAAGGCCGACCGTATCATTCCCAGACAGGATCCTAAACACATTTTTCACAGTAATGAGCCTCCACTGACTGCCCGTGTTTTGATAATGTAACTCCACCTTAAGAAGTGTCCGGCACAGTCTGTTCCCATTCTGGCTTCACATCACCCCGACAGGTAACTCCATACTTAATGCTGTTGACTTACAAAGGACTGGAATCAGATCTGCCACCTCTATGTTTATCAAATTCCCTCTTTTTTGTTATTTTTAGCTGCAGTTTCCCAACACTTTTTACGGCAGAGGAGAATTTGCAATACTTTGGGGTTTTTTTCCAAAGGTTTTTCTTGACTCTCTGCTGAGAGAAATGTCTGCTCCAAACTCCCGTGCCAGCACAGTTTAAATGAGGGAGAGGGGGTTGTTTATGTCCTTTTGTGGATTAATTCATTATTGAGATTACTTTCCAATTTTAACAAGCTTTCTAGCAATTATTAGCCACTGCTAGGCAAACCCTGAAGTGGCTGGGAGTTCGAGTTCAGTTCAGATAAACACACAAAAGTTCAGATGCTTATCCAACTGCTTGCACTTCTTCAGTCTGCAGAACACGTCTGGAAGCCTATCGAGCTCCCCATCTCTCTGCCCCCACACGCCAAGTCATGCCAAGAGTGCTCCAGTTGCATTTTTTCGTGGTGCTTTTTGCATGCCTGGTTTTGGTGCTGTGCAGAACCAAGAGGGGCAAAGGTTGGTGAAAGGGGTGAGGGTGAGGCCCTGGAGGAAGTTCCCTCCCTCAGAGCACAGGCTGCTTTCAGGAACCTGCCAAAAGCTGTGGAGTGACCCAAACCTTGATAAAGGGCTGGCATCATGAAGAATTTAAATCCACCTAAAACTTGTGGGCAATAATAACCTTCCTCCACACCTCTACACCTTCCCTCCCTCAAATAGGATCTGGTCCCTCAAACTGATTTAAAATTTCTCGGTGCCCCCTGCTCCAAGCACTGCCCCACTCTTTGCCTTCAACTCCCTCTTAGACTCCGATGGTGTCCAGACACTGAGCTGAAATCCCCTGGATTCAGGAGCTCCCCTGGCTTCAGGAGCTTCCTTGGGTTCAGGAGCTTGCCTAGATTCAGGAGCTTCCCTGGGTTCAGGAGCTCCCCTGGGTTCAGGAGCTCCCCTGGGTTCAGGAGCTCCCCTGGGTTTAGGAGCTCCCCTGGGTTTAGGAGCTCCCCTCAGTTCAGGAGCTTCCATGGGTTCAGGAGCTCCCCTGGATTCAGGAGCTTCCCTGGCTTCAGGAGCTTCCCTGGATTTAGGAGCTCCCCTGGGTTCAGGAG
>VZTA01011807.1:1084-14027 GCA_013398855.1 Mohoua ochrocephala
ATCACATCCCTGTATTTGCAGAAATACAGAAGTACAGAAAAATAATGCAAAATGTGAAAGATGCCAAAAATTTGCTGCAAACATCAGGTGTGGTATTTGCATCCACGTTCAACATAGGAATTACAGACTCTGCAATCTACATTAACGAGACATCATAACAAAATTCATCTCAATGAAATAACTCAAGTAGACCCTCAAAAACACAGTTACACTGAGAAGGACAGGTCTCTAATCACATTTATCGATGTAAATGAATAACAGCACTTTTTATTTGCACACTTATCAGAAATGTAAACTAGGAAATTAATTAATGTTCTCATATATAGACCCCAGGGACTACTCCTGACAAGGCATAAGGGGCCTATGTCAGGGCTGAATATAGTTGTATTATAGTTGTACAGTAATATTTGACATTAACACTCCCAAAAGAACTTACTCAGAGTAGTAAGAACTCTACTGTTTTAGTTTACAGCTAAAAAATATTTCTATAAATAAATCACACATCTAAACAACCAGGGCATGTGACATGGAACTACAGGATCTTAATTTTCATTTTTATTCTCTATTGTAAAATATTAGGAAAAGGGAAGACTACGAGAGGAGAAAATACAGATCAGCAGTTTTGGTTTTTCTCCCACAGAACTCCATTTCACACCAAAACAAGATTTAATCCCCCTTCCCAGTGTACCCTTCCACAGCACTGCCTCTTTGCAAGAACAGAGGATGCAGCAAATCACCGCCTGATGTTAGCTAAATTACTTTTAAAAACAAAGGAAATGCAACATATGTAATCGAAGTCAAAATCTCTTATGCCCTAAGAAACCAGTTACTACTTACACTAAGAACAGCACCCACATTTGTTATATTTCATAATCATACCATTCCTAACCAAAAAGCTCCAAAAGACAGATTATTCCTTTCCTTCAAGAAAGGAATTTGTACGTATACACTGCATAAGGGCTATATAACATCATCTTCCACCAGTGTGACCAGAATTATTCTACCTGATTGTCCCCAATCCTCAAAGAGAGACCACAGAGTAGAGTAGTAGAATAGTAGTAGCAGAATGATAGAAATAACTCACACCAGCAACTCCAATCCCTTCCCAAAGACACTCTGAATGCATTCAGTGTCCAAATCTTGAAACCAATGTACGCGACCAGGCTTCAAAAACAGATTAGCAAATACATTGTGCAGTGTCAACAATATCAGCTTTTCCCACATAATTTCTAAGCATCTTCCCAAGCCCAAAATAATTCCCTGGAGACTCTATTAATCAAGACAAGTTCTCCAGTTTAAAGAAGGTTATGTGTTTCGTGGACACTCCGGAAAGCTCATCAGCAAAAACACTACACTATAATTATCTTCATAGCAATTTATTCATTGACATGCATAAGACTAAACTGCTTTTCTTAATATACAATTAAACGCATTATATTACTATGTAAATAGCTGTTTCCCACATACTATAGAAGCCAACAACTGAGGAACAGTTTCTCTTTACTCTAACAAATTGTGTTTTTCTCCAGTTGAAAACACATCAGAGCACTACATGGAAATGTCTTGTTAGCACAGTGCATTCTGGTTTTTCATAATCTGCTGAGTGGAAGGAGAAGTAACAGCTTGGGCCAAACCATGCTGTTCAAAATGCCTGTGTGAATCCAAGGGATTCCAACACAAGCACCCAATGTTGCCAGAAGATATTTTGCCCAGTATGCTGTATATAAACCCTCATTCCTATTTGCATTCTGTGCTGAAATGATATTTGATTTCTAAAACCAAAGCAGTGGATTAAATTAAGACCTACTGATTTGCTCCAGTGGGGTAATTCCTATTTTTCTGTTTCTAAATAAGCAGATAAATAAGAAAAAAAATCTTGTGATCTTCTCATGTAAATAAAATCTGGAAGTAGTCGAAAGCTACAGGTCTGTTTCCCTTAAAAAACAGACAACAATATTGTGGTACCAAGAAGCCACATGGGTGGGAAAGCATCTGATTTTTCTTCAGTAAAATAAAATGCACATAATGGGCTTATTATTACCATGCATCTGAATGCAGTATCCAAATGCCTGCCTCTAGCAGGAGCACAGTTTGTAAGAGAAATAAATATTTTTATTCACGATAGCAAAAGCAACAATAACTGATTAAAGTAAATTTAGTGGAAACATTAAAATAACAGCTGTGGAAAGAAAATTTATTTTTCTGTAGCATACTGTGTGAACTTATTGAAAATAATCAAGTACTCAGTTTGAATTAACTGAGTGTGAGTGAATCTCGAGAAAAGGAGAAAGAGATGGCAATAAAAGGCACTAACAGGAATTTGTTAGCTCCTTCTCTGCTTGGTTTCTTCATATATTTTAAGAAAATCTGCAAAGAATCCTCCTGTGTTCGGTTAGCAGTAAGTAAATTGCTGTGGGCTCTGAGTGCTGGAATACTTTAGCAGGCAATTCCTCTCTGTCTTTCATTCTGTTTGTCTGTGTTAAATTCCCCCTCTGCCCTCATCCGTTCTCACATCCAGTTCCCAGCTTTGTCCATCCATCAATCCACACACTTTGTCAGTGCTGACTTCATCCTGGCTCTCACAATCACATCCAAGCAAGGCTGCTGCCACGAGGGAGCTTTTCGCCTCCCATCTGCGTCTCCCTGATCTGCTGACTGAGGCCCTGCCGCTTGTCGTTTTCTATTGCACAGGCAAGCAAAACCACTAATACTGAACCTGATTTCTATCGTGCAGCTTTTCACCTTTCCTATCGGGAGGAACAGAGAAAGAGACAGACAGACAGAGCAGGGGAGAGAGAGAGAGATGTTTGCTGAATTTTCTAAAACAATTCGTACTCTAGTCAGGTTGAGGCTCAATTCATCTTCAGCTCTACAAAACATCAATAGAAATCACAAGGAGAAAATGTATCACTAATTAAGGGTTGATAAGCTCTACGTCAAGAGCAGTTTAGGAGAAAAAAAAAAACACCTCACCAGCATATAGAGATTCTTTACCAGCTGCAATCCATGCAGCAGTTTCATGGCAACTTTAAGTTAAAATCTCATATAATTTTCTTGCATAAAATATGCTGTCTTAGAAGCAACATTCTGGGAAAATAACACACCAAAACCAGATGTGGCTTCATTCAAAAGGTAATTTACAAAGATTTAAATTTCAACTGGAAAAACATAAAAGATGACTAAAGAAACAAATTGTTACCTAGCAATGAAATTATATTAAATCACTGTGTTTTTCCTGTTCGTTTTCCTCAGTTCAGCAGTGCAATATTCTAAGCACAAAATAACTACTATTAATATTTTTCTTTTAATTAGAATCTAGGTACTTGCAAAAACATGGTGTTGCTTCTTAAAAAAAAAAAAAAAGCAATATAATCGCCTCAGCATTAGCTACAAATGACAAAGTTCTTCAGACATTCCATTTGTGCACTGCAAAGGAGAAGCAGGGTGGAAGGGTATATGCTATCACTAAATCAGCAGTTACATAAAAGCATTTTATGAAATGGAAATTAACTCATTTTCATCATTATCATATACTTGACTCTACCTGTAAAAACAAAATGGAACAAGAATGTTTCTGACAGGTCATTTCAGGAACTGAAATCACTTACTAAGGAACTAAAACCTTCCCACAAAAAACTTCTATGTCCTGGTATAAATCTTTTTGCTTAATTGTGTTTCAGTTTACAAACTGCTCACTCACAACAACTTTGTGAACACACTATTTAGCTCACCGCTAAAAAAATATTTTGATACGTTTGGACGAAAGATCCCATCAGCAAAAACGCAAGACTGTTCTATGAGCTGTACAAAGTACTTCAAATATTCTGGGACTTGCTGGGCTACAAAATGCTCTTCTTTCAGTCCCGGTTATACCACCAACTACCCCCTTACTGCTGAGTTCACTAAATCCCGCTGATTCCTCACTCCTCAAAGACACAGAAGGAAGAAAAAAATAAATCTAACGATCAGGCCCAGGCTTTTTTCTCTCATCAAACCCCTTCCCTGAGGGATCAAACTGTTCTCTCCTCAAAGATATTCCGACACACCCAAGAATCACATTGTCTACATGTATACATTTAATTACGATATCACAGATATATTTTACTTTCAGTTTATTAGTTATTTTTAGCTAAAACTTGAACATTAAGCCAATAAAAGAAAACATACAAAAGAAGAAAAAAAGAGAGGCTTGAGGGTGATCTTAGCTAATGAAAATAAAGATCTTCCCTCAACATGCATGTATATGTGCCCTGGGCCTTCCTGCCATACAACCTGTATTTCATTGCACTTACTAGGAGAGACAGAGCCCCAGAAGAGCACCCCACTTTTATTCCCTGAACCACTGGCCTCACATATGTTTCAGGTATGATACAGTAGAACTGAAAAGCAGCAGAAGAAAGTCTTCTTTGCTGTGCTACTATACACATCAGACATCTCTAATTAGACAGCAACAAAATTTTATTAATAGGCTGGACATTATGGAATGAGCTTGTTATAAATGGGCCCTGTCAAAGCCTTATTCAGCTACCAAATGAGTATTCTCAGTTCACTGCTCGCATCTGAAGCATCACCGCTGGTGCCGGATAACAAATGATTGCTATTAACCGTATTGTTAGTAATGATGGCTGAAAACAAACAAAAACCCATAAATAACAGTCTACAGAAAAATTAACCCATAAACTTGATAGATATCCAGCTGAGAAATAATAAATGACACTTTGGATCCTGCTGGGAGAAGCTAGTGGTTTTTGTTTTCTTCTCTGTCATTAACACATTTTCTGTGCTAAAAATTAGATTCTGATATATAATTATCAACGCTTCCAGATATTAATTCTGCTATCGCTCCCTCCGCTTCTCTGCTGGTTGGGTGTAATGTTATTCACAGATTACTCTGAGAAAACACATCAAACACTTAACAGAGCAGGTCAAAGTGACAAGCAGCTTTTGCTGACAACACCAACCTGCACAGCCTTTTTTACCCCGGACACAAAACAAATTTCTCATATTAATTAACTCTGGTTTCTTTGCAGCTAGAACAAATCTTTGCTATGTAACATGAGCTATGTATATTCCCAGCTGTCCTAATGTAGGCTGCACTGAGGAGGAAGAACTGACAATTATTATCTTGCTTTTATACAGTGAAATCCACATTTGTTAACATGCTAGAGAAATATGCCTATTTTCACAGCCAATTAAAACAAGTTTCTTTTTACCAGATATAGTTTCAGTGGCAAAGCCATGCTTTCTCTCTCCTTTCAGGGGAAAAAAAAATAAACTGACTATGAAAAACACCCAGATGTTTTCACTGAAGCGGCCCCACTTTATGCAATAGAAGAAAATTTAAGAGTGATTATTCACCTGTCTCTTGAACACAAAAACTTTGCAACCTTTGCACACAAACACAGCCACGAACAAGTCTTTACCGGACTTTAATAGGTCTTGATGAGAAAACACGGGGTAATATCACAAAATAATTATGCATCGCTGCCTTGAAAATGTTTGCATACATGAGTAACCTGAAGGAACGTTACTGATCACAGTCAGTCATTTGTAGCATCTGAAGCCCCAGTCAGCAGCAGACCCCTCCTCCTCTGCTGCACACTGTACAGAACAGGTTAGAAGGACCTTCCTCCTCCTCACGCCCTTTCTAAAGACTTTACTGTCCACTGCTGCACCCACGGAGCGAAAGGCTGCTCACACAACCAAAGTTATGTATGCATGTTACATTGGCAGGAACACTTTACATTTTCTGGTTCATGCTCTGCACAGTTTGCAATAATTTTTTTAATACTACTCATAAGCCTTTTTTATAACACATTTTTAACTATTTTGACATATATTCACATTTGACTTGCTGTATTTATAGTGACATTTAAGTTCACTCATTCAAGCAATGACTTTCAGTTCCTTAGAGTTCGATGAATAATATGCTCCAGAGCATTAAAGAAAAAAAAACCCTTAGGTAAACAAAATTAGAGGATATAAACAGATGTGGATCACTGTAAAGTATGAAGAATGCATAGCACAAATCAGACAAACTTCTGGACATTATTTCCTCCTCCTTCCCCACCTACAATAAAGTACAGGAGAAAAGTCAGAGCAATGTTTCTGCCAACAAGTTAGAAATTCCCTTAATTGCAATTATTCAAGGGAAATGGCTTGCTCGCTATTCACATGTTCTTTTCCAATTAAACAGGTTTCCATTACATTTGTAACAGCATCTAAGGAAAAATATTTGGGAAAAGTATTTAAATAAATTAAAAATGAAGGTTGGAGGGAGTATTTCCTGCTCTGCATGCCTAGTTTTTAATTTCCACATTGTGTCCCCATGGCCATGTTTTGCTGATGACAGAGTCTGACTGCAAATCCCATACCTGCTATACACTACGTTTTCTCAGTATCTGGCACTGTGATATTAAATAACTATAAAACTAGAAAGCCAAAATAACTAAATCACCTGGCAGCCAATTTCTGAGAGTTAAACCACAAACCCGGAAAATGGTGGAGTGTGTTGAAATAATGTAAAGGAAACCCATAAATTCAAACTTTATGTTCTGTAAAGAACAAATATGAAAAAGGCATCAAAATAATGAAAGATTGTTTATGTATTCTGGCATGAAATGGGAATGTGTTATGAGAGAGAGCGCAATGGCAGAGACAGATCGACAGAGCTGACAGTGTGGTATTCATCCTGCATGGTACAGCAGACGTCCTGCTAGTGGCAGTCGACAGCGCAATAAATCAAGGGCTCTCGATGCTGTACCTACAGCTTATTACATCCAAGATGACAAATAAATAATAATCCCTGTCACAGCGGCCCTTTGCTCAAGGATTGAGCCTGAAACCTTTTGCTCATCACTCCTGGTCTTAAGTGAAAATACTAGAACAAGGGAATTGAAGGCCACGGTTTACTGAGCTCATGAAACACAAAGCAAGCTGGCCACAGGAACTAAAACCAAGCAGGAAAGGTCAAGTAGCAAGAAAGGATAAATATTTAAATAATCCTAGCAAAAGGATGGCAGCATTTCACAGCTGTGAAACTGCAAGAGACCTGTAAAAACCCTAAGCCTCTCAAGTCAAGGCCCCAAACAGTTGAGACCGGTAGCAGTAAGTTCAGAGTTTCTGTTTCCCAGTTACACACGGGGGCACTTCTCCCTGCGTTTGTTTGCCCCCTCCATTATCCCCAAGTAGAACAGCTGTACAATCAAGGGGGGCATCTGGCAGCAAAACCACTGCCCCATCCCCTCCACACCGTCCCCTAAAGGCAAACACCCGATCTTGAAAAAAGAATCCCTAGTTCTCCCTTTTTAATAATTCTTTCCCAGTATTTACCTTCTTAGAATGCTTTGAACATTTAGGATATCCTTGACTTATCCATTCAGAAGATAGTACAAAAAGAAAAGAGTCAGTATCAGAACTCATACTGCAGAGAGGTCTCATTTACCTCAGCTGGCCCACCAATTAGAAACACAGATGCATACAGGGTGTCTTGAGTCCATCATCAAATGTGACACAGGTTTTCTTCTTCAAATTAAACATGCATTTTCTGTAGAGTCTGGTAGAATGTTGAAGTTAGGATAAACATATTTCTTTTTGAAATACTCATACCAACAGAGTATACTGTGTCCACCTCATGTCTCTCTTCTTTATTATTTAAACTTGCAATTCTATTTTCAAGTAATACAGACAGCACTGAATTAATCCAATGCCAGTTCTCAGGCTCATTATTGCCACCTGTAAACACTTTTGTCTCTTAAGGTAAATACCTTGCTCACTCTTTACTCCATTTTTAAAGTAACATCCCTCAACAAAATCTGGTCAATACAGCAAGTACTATTCTACAAGGTATATTAGAGCAGTATAACATCATCAAAAACACATCCAAAAATATGAACTTACATTGGCTATCAGGTGCTGAATGAGGCACCCTCCTTGATAATGGTGACCAAGAGCTACTTTGTACCTTTTCTCTGATCACTGCCAACTTTTTTGTACTTTTTCAGATACATTCCTATTTAATGGGGTAGCCAAGGATAATGAACAATAGTTTGTCCATATCTTATTTGTGCAATGCCCATCCAGCGGTTATTGTGTTCCTTGGAACACCAATTTTAGGATTTTTTTGCCTTCCTTTCTTTCTAACTTTACCAATTATATTTGTTTAGTAGCTCTCACTAAACATTGCACATACAAAATTAAGTCTTACACCTTTAAAAGACATTTTTTAAAAAGCCTTTAAAAAGCCAAGACAACCCTTGTTGTATTTACGTATTAGTACAAAAATGCCTCATAACATTCATATGAAATATCTGCTTGGTTTAGTGTCCATGTTAAACATACTGAGGTTAGGAAGGAATGATCATGATCAAGATAGACAAACCAGGCCTGAACATCAGCATATTTCATAATTACATCTATAAGTTTATGCAACTTCAATAGGTTCTAAAGTAAAGGGACCAAACAAGAGGTTGTTAACTGAAAAACAGCTACATAGCTTCTAACTGCAAACCACATAAAATCCCAAACATTCATAGCTTGAATAACTTGATTTTGAATGCACACTTGAGAGATAAGGCTTCTTATTAGAGATAATGTCTGTTCCTAGATCAACAGATTCCATGGACAAAAGAGTTAAGTTTTGGGGTTCACAAGCCCTTCTTCAATGATCAAACACTTACTCCAAGCAACATATTTCAGTGAGAAAAGGTCTGCATTCAAAATTATGCTCGTTATTGTCCTGTGTCTTTCAGATCTTTGATATTTTTAAGAAGGCCTTTCATTTTTTAAAAAAAATAAAACATAATGTACAAAACCACAACCAATATAATAGGTAGCGGATAAAGCAGATAACTTTGGCCAGTACATAACTCGTACACACAGAGCAGCAGATGAAATCTTGATCTCCCAAATGCAATAAACCTTATTAACACCTGCAAAACAGGAAGTTACCTTCCTCGTTACCAACCTGCAGCTGTGATACAAAATTACAAATAACCTCTTAAGCACAGCTCCAGTCACCTGGGTCAGTATTTTACAACATAGCAGCAGGCAGCTGAAGTAAAACTCTGCTGGGCTTAACACTGCAAACCCAAGCAGCATTATTGCAGTGGTTTAATTACAGTTTAAATACAGTTCAGGACTAGGTCAAAAGTTCCCAGTATCCCCAGGAGGACAAAGCACTGCCCTTCCAACAGAAGAAGCCCCTTCCAGCTTGACGATTCTAAAATTGTTGCGTTACCAATTGGAAAATGTTTAATTCATACTTTAAATAGTGTAGATATAAAGAATTAAATATTATGTCATGTTTTGATAAATATGAATTTATAACCTACACACAAACTGCATACGTACGTATGCACAAGAATACTTGGTGAGAAGGATTTGTATTTCCTCTGCAGTGCACTGAGGCAGGGACAATACTTCTTCCCGGGGATAGAAACTGATGACTGTCATCAGACAAAGCATAAGACAATTGCTATGGAAGCTGGAGAGCCCCAGAATCATTTGACAAAAAATAATAAAACACTTTGCATATTTCATAGACACAGGTACACATAAGTGACAACTTATTTTAGGATATACTTTATACTTAATTACTTCTATGAGTATACTGGGATATTTTGTCATAAACTCACTGAGTCCGCTGTATTTGTACAGAAACAGTATTCTGAAAAGTGAACCCCACCGCTAATGTTTTTATTTGAATAAATTATTACCCAACACAGCAACCATCAACATTTTACAGAACGAGAACACAGATTTCTGTAATTTTTCTGGCCCTAATGCCAGTCACTATTGGGAGCATTTAGTTATAAATTGTCTTTCAATAAAAGTAAAAGCTCCCAAAACAACAAAATGAAAAGACACAGCAGCTTAAATCAAGGAAGTCAATTTCCACATGCCGATCCTAAATATTTCATAGCCCTATTTTATTCTGACATTTGTAGATGACTAAAGTGTTACAAAGGAAATAAAATGCTGATTAAAGAGTTCACTGTCATAAAGGTTACTGAATTGTAAATGGCCCTTTCCATCTTCCTGTTAATAGGTACCCAGCTGTAAACATCATGAAGGATGTGACGGGAGGCCTGTGCTGCTCCTTTAGGAGTCGTATATACATTAATCACTGAATCACCAAGCCATGCTTAATTGCAAGTTGTATATCACACAAATCCATGGTAAGTAGAAGGAAACTCATTATTGCTGCTTCATAACTACTGGGTACTTCTCATTTTAACCTTCTCACACCTGGGACACTGTTGTTTTACAATGTGAATGCAGAAAAGGCATTAAGTCACTAATTATAGTAACACTGTATGTTACCCTGATGTTTGAACATTTTTCAAAATAAAACAAAGTACTATCAACAACAGAGAAAAACGGCATTTTTTTTAAACTAGTTAAGTGAATTTTACCCTTTTTTTTTCATAGAGCATAACACACGGAAATCCATTATTCCTTGATAGTTTAAAGAACTGGTTAAATGACAAAGAAAAAACCTAACACTGTATTCTGTTTTGACAAAATTATTGATTTAAATCCCATCCAATAGCACAATACTATTTAAAGGTCACCTAAAGAAAAATGAGTTTACACTCCAACAGAGCAAGCTTATCTGCCATGAAAGTGTAATGATGTGTTTATACTCTCACTAGTGTGTGTATATTTTTCAGAAAGATAAGAGATTTTGTGCAGGTGAAGTCTGACAAAAAGGAAAAGGGAAAAAATTTGAGATATTTGTGTAGTTGCTATACCACCAGCATTCATTTCAATAATCATTTCAATAGGTTCCCACTCCATGTGTTTTTATAAACTATTGAGCACCACAGCCCTGGTAATTCTTTTATGCCATTCATCAGATGCTTTATCAGAACTCTTTGAAAATTTGCAAAGTTTACTGCACAGCTTATGTATCTAGACACTAACAAGTGTCTTAATAGATATAAAACATGTTTCCGTTTGAACATCCTTATGTTTAAGTGTTTTAATGCAAACTGGTTTGAAATTTTGTTTCACAGTGGAACACTGTATGTCCTAGCATACTGCTCAGCTAAAAGTATGTTTATTAATCAAAATCATTCAAAACTACCTCATTGCAAAGATAAACTCTATGCAACTGTTGTCTGTTCCTAATGTCATTCTACTTCCTTATGCTCCGTTTTCAATTCCAAGAGTAAAAGGAGTCAGTGTTTTCTCACACCCACGATGCGTTAACACGTTCTTTAAAGCAGCTCTGCCCCAGGATATCCATTATCTGCCATCCCAACCCTCTTGTCACTGTTCTCCACTCTGTAAGAGGCCTAACAGACTCTTCCAATCCATCCTCGCTGTGCTCACATGATCCCTTTGCAAATACATTTGAAGGGCCTGCAAACTAACTAATTACAGCCCTTCCCTCTTCTTAAAAGAGAATGTGCACAAAGAACAGTGGTTATGGCTTTTGAATCCCTCTGCTCATCTACACCAGCTGCTATTGATAGGCTTCATGCCTCTCATGGATTTAGTTGTCAAGAACACACTGCAGCAAACTCACGTGCACTTCACAAGACCCACCCACCTTTAAAATACCTGAGCATTTTGCTTCATCACCCCCAAAAAAGCAACCTTTCAATCAAAGTGGAAAATTTTTATCTTATTTAGCAATTCCATATTCACAGATAGAGGTTTCTCAGCTTTCCTGTTGCCTTCAGTTGTTGACATGTGCAAAATAAAAAGGGAAATCACACCATAACATCAGAAAGAGACTCAATATCTTTGATTAAAAATGCAGTAAATGTTTTAACATGTGCCAATAGAAATTGTATTTTGGCAAGTCACATCTATTCATAGATTATGGATGCCTATGTTAGGATGATCCTTTCAAAAAACTTAACTACAAGCATTCTGAAAAAATAATCTTTAAAAAAAAAAGCTTTTCTGCATTGTTTCAGATGGTAGGAATCCCAGTTGTCTTTACTTCTGGAAATTGCATACTCAACAATGCCCAGTCCTTGATCATGACAGGCAGAGCCTCACATGTTCCTATGTCCAGTCCATACATCCTTTAGCAAAAAGGAAGATTTAATCTGATAAAAAGACAAAAGATGCTCTGGAGAAAGAAAAGCCTCAACACACAGACTGAGTTCCCAAAACACTCTCTCTGCAATGCTCAATACAAGTAGTGGTTAGAACAAAAATTCCTCTACCCCTTGAATTTCCATTTTTAAAAACAAGGTTGTTTTCATCATTTCTCTTCACACGATACATGTGCTTAACAAGTAAGCAGAGACATACATGAGCTAAAGAAGAAATTTATAAATTAGATTTGGGCCTCCATACTTTGGAACTGTACACAGAAGTTCAGATATAAAGCCAGACACCACGACAATAAGCGATACTCCAGTGACTGATACCTAACCCAAAGTCAGCACCTCTGAACTACATCCCTTGTCTTTTATTTCAATACCTCAGTTTGTTCAGTATACAGGGAGAGGGAGAGGTGGAAAAAAACAGTGCAATAATAATTTCCACTAACTGGTAGGTTGTCTGAAAGCTTAATCCATCATTCACTCGAAAAATTTCAGATAAGAAGTGCTCCATTAAATCTGAAGAGCAATTCCTCTATGTATGTCTCTTGCATTTTGTCCCATCTTTATGCACTCCATAACCTTCATACAAAATTATATTAATTTTAGGTATACAATCCTTTGTGCTGAGCCTACTACTGAGATATTGTCAGTCAGGATAAAAAACCAAACAAACAAACATGGCCTGTGATTCACTAGAAGTTTTAGACAACATCTGCAGATTTAAAATTTAAAAAAAAGAAAAAAAAGGCTGACATAAGAGAAAGTGACATCTAAAAATAATTTCAAAAGAGCTTTTGGCGCAGATTTTTTGTTTGATTAGTTTGTAATTTTGGGGCAGGCTTGTATTGTTTGGGTTGGATTTTTGAAGGATATCT
>VZTA01011808.1:4806-65403 GCA_013398855.1 Mohoua ochrocephala
CATCCATCCATCCATCCATCCATCCATCCATCCATCCATCCGCGGGGGCAGCCGGGGGGCTGCGGGGGGTCCCTCCGGGCCGCAGGGTCGCTCCGAGCCGCGCGGGGTGCAGGGCCGACCCCCGGGCATGGGGTGGTGCGGGATGCAGAGCGCATCCATCCTTCCATCCATCCCTCCATCCATCCATTCCTCCATCCCTCCCTCCATTCCTCTCTCCATCCATCCATCCATCCCTCCATCCATCCATCCATCCCCTGCGTGCTGGGATGCAGGAAGGGCAGAGCGGCCTTTCCACGGCTGGGATGCGGGCACAGCCACGGGGAAGCGGGGTCTGCCCCTGGGCTTTGTGCCCTCACAGAGCTTTTTGCCGTCTGGACGGGAGAAATGGCACAGGTCCCTTCCGTTTTGCGGGGCACAGGATGCCAAACCTTCACAGAGTGAGCTGCACGGAGTGATGGGAACAGGGCTCTTCCCCCAAATTTGTACTTGTCGGTTTTGGGCAGGCACAGTTCATCTTGTTTGGAGCCCTGGATAGGTTCCAGTCTGTTCTGGTGAAACTCGTTCCCTCCAGGGTTTCCTCTGCCCCATCGAACTTCCCTCAGCGCTCCAACCACCACCCGTGCATTCTCTCCATCTCTGCTTTCAGCCCGCAGCCAGGGCTGCTCTTGGAAGGGGCAGTGGGCTTTTACAGCCAGAGGGAGGGGACAGCAGCTCTGAAATCCTTACTGATGAATGAAAATACCTTGGATTTGTGAAGTCCAGCATCACACATCCAGGCTAACAGTGGAAGGACATTCCTTGTGAGACACTCGATTGTTTCCCTTATCAGACAGAGTGTGACCCTTGCTGTGTTTTCCATTCTCGTAGTGCTGCCTCTGAAAGGGAGTTAGGGCTGGAGATTGGCTGCTCCTCATCCTCTTCTCCCATCATTTCTTGGACAGGGTGTCCATTTGAAAGGCGGCCCTTCTTGGAGTTCAGGGCTCGGGGCACAGGTAGAGAAGGTTTGGCTCCATTTCCCCAAAGCTGTTGTGACATGGCCACATTCAAACAAAACAAAACAAAAAGTGCAATAAAGGATGTTTGGGTTTTGCCCCATCTCCTCCTCCACATGCAGAGAGCCAGGGTGGTTGTGCACCTCTGGGGCACTGACAATGGGAATTCATTTGCTTGCCGGGGCCGTGTTTCGCTCTTGGGTTGATTTATATGTGATTCCTTTTATTTGCTGCTTTTCTCTTTTCGTCATCGTGGTTGTTGTTTTCCTTTGCTGCCCTGAGGTTCAGGCGTCAGTCCAAGACTTTGTCAGGGATGGAAAGAGGAACTATCTGCTAACTTCAGAAATGCAGTAATGAGCAAAATCTGTTGTTTAGCCCTGGGGTTTCTGAGCATTTTCCTGGTCCCTGTTTTGGGTGCAGGGGTGGAAGGCAGCTCCGTGTCACCCCAGAGAGTGGCTTTGTGTCACTCGTGGTGTCGGCTCTGGCTGCAGCTCCTCTCTGGCCTTCCCTGGTGTTCTCCTCCTGGCTGCTCCACAGTTGCCCTGGAGAGCCAGGAGCAGAGCAGCACCTGGGCAAGGGAGGGAGATCCTTGGGCTGCTGAGCGTGGTGGGATCCAAATTCAGAGGCTCTGACCGAAAGCGGAATCTCCCACACCGGACATGAGTCTTCCAGGAGAACTTCCCTGTGGAAAGAGGACTTTGCTTGCTGGAGAATTTACTTGGCTGGCTGCAGAGGCAGGATTAATTCTGAAATTTCACTGTTAACTGAATAGATTAGATTTAGGGTCCTTTCTGAGCTGCTGTGGGCTTAGGGACAGGAGCTGGAGAATGTTGGGGTTTATGTGCAGGGGACTGTTTTCATAACTTTGCCTTCGTGTCCCTCGGGGCTGCCTCATGAATGCGGAACAAGCCCCTCTGTAAAGCAGACTTATAAACCTCCAAATCCCCCCAAGGTCTTTGGCACAGTCTGTTGATTTTTATTTGTGGTTTCATGCTGATTTGGCTTGTTGCTTTTAATCCAGCACATTTTAGTTCAGGTTAGTGTTTGTTGGAGGTTTTGGAGATGGATGGGCTTTTTTTTGCTTGTTCGTGGGAGTTTTTTTGGTTCTGTTTTGGTTTTTAAGGGACTTGGCCCAGGTGGATTTTAGCCTGTGGTCGCACTGTGGTCTTGCAAGTCCAACTTGAATTCTTTAACAGAAGTTTATTCAAACTCTGTCAGATCTCAGCTTTGTGGAGAAACTGGAGATGAGGTGAATCCTGGTCTGAAATGGGCTGAGGGACTCACAGAGCCCATCCACTGCTGGGCAGGGGTGCTGAGTTTGGGTCCAGCTCGCAGGAGTTCCTGCTGCTCTGAGGGCAGTGGGAACCTCAGAGAGCGCTTCCAAAAGGGGATTTTCAGGGGCAAACAGCTGGAAATGGGAATCAGCGTGGCTGGGAGAGGAGCTCTGAGATGTGCTGTGCACTGGAAGTTGTTCCTGATGGTCCCAGCTCTGCTCCTGCACCCAGCACGCAGCAGCTGCCGCTGTCAGGGGGCTGGAGGGTGGGTGCTGCACCAATGAAAGGAGCAGTTATTGTTCTGCACAGAGGCAAAACAAACCCAGATCAATGGCACCGAGACTGCCAGCACAATGCTGAAGGATTTAATTTTGTGGATTATTAAATACCCTCTGGAAAGGAAAATATTAATTGGATTGCAGGCTTGTGAGCGAACAGCAGAGATGTAGAAGCAGCTGTGGCTTAGGAAAATAATTTTATCTTACAGGGGGCTTTAAGGAGCTCCAAGGGGAGAGGTTTGCCCTCGTGCAGGAGCTGGGGTGAAGATTTCTGCTCTTCCAGGGAGCAGTGAGGAGACAATGGAGGCGAAAGGTCTCATGTGATGGAAGGGCAGAGGAGGATCCGTGTGTGAGGTCAGTGCTTGTGGAAACCAGGCCAGTCTAACCCTGCCTGGGAGAGAAGGAGAGAAAATTTGTGCTGAGCGTGGTGTGTGTGAGGGGTCTGCTTGGAGGGAGCAGATCTCCTCCTGGGATGCTCTAAGGGCTGCAGAGGGGGCTCCTTGTGCCACAGACATCGGCTTGGGGTCGATTCCCTGAAGGGCTCCGCTGTAGGGAGAGGCAGTTTCGGAGCCCTCAGCCCCTCTGGGGGTGAGTGTGACCCAGGAAATGGGCAGCTGCAGCCTGGTGCTGGAATTCTCCTGCTCTGAGGAAAAGAAAGTGAGGCCTGGGAAGAAAGACAAATAAATGTAGAGAAGCGGGGGAAGCAACATCATCTCGTTAGCGCCGTGTCAAGGGCAGTGTAAAGGTGACACAGGAGAAGTAATTTTGCTGTCAAAATTATTTAGAGATGTCATTAAACTGCTTAGGGCTGTCTCTGGTGCTTCAGGGCACAGACACCTGGTTTTAATTTGCACTGCTCTGTGTCCAAACTCGCCGGCCTCGCTCAAAGGGAGCGGTGCTCGTTTGGAGCCTGGTGGCAAATGCCTTCAGTGAACTGGGAGCTGCAAGGCAAAGGGTGACCCAGGAGCAGGATGAACTCCCTCATAAACTTCGTTAATTTAAAACTATCGAGCAGCTCAGGTCTGCAGGGATGATGAGCTTTTCAGAATGCTTGTTCTGGTTCAGTTATGGGACAGGGAGAGCAGAGAACAGTTTCCTACTGGAAACCCGGAGGTGTCCGGGGTCAGGTTGGACAGGCTTGGAGCAGCCTGGGATAGTGGAAGGTGTCCCTGCCATGGACAGGGGGTGGAATTTAAGGTTCCTTCCAAGCCAAACCAGTCTGGGATTTTATGATCGTCCCTGGACTTTGGAAAAGAGATCTCCTCTGTTTTTATTTAATTATTGCTTGGCCAAAATATTACGCTCGTAAAATCACTTTGTTTGCTCTATATTTTTTTTCTTTTTCTCTCTCATTTGTTTGTTTTTCCTTCCCCCCTTCCCCCTTCTGCATTGTCTTGCCCTGTTTCTCCTGTGCCCAGTCCGTGTCCTTTATCTGGAAGATGTCTCGCTGCTCAGGAGTTCTCGCTTGGCATCGATGCCCTCTCCCCTCCCTTCCTCCTCCTCTCTTGAAATGCATCATCTTCACTTTCTCAGCTGAAGAATTCACCGTTCTCACCGTCTCAGGGCTGCTTTTTCCTGTTAGGACACGCTGACCTGCCTCACTGCTGGCAGATGTCACTGGAGAACTCATTACAGGGCCCTCTGTCCCCAGCTTGTGTTTCGCAGCTGAGGGCAGGGAAAGCCTCTCCCGAAGAGTTCATGAATGCTGCAGGAGTCAGGTGCACTTTGTAAATAAACCAGAGCACCTCTGCTGTGCTCTCAGCCTGCTTTGCAGTGGAGGTGCCTCTGTCCACACCCCCTGCCCTGCTGGAGCTCTGCATTTCCTTCCTGTTGTTTTTGGCTCTTATTTTAGCAAAACCAGTGAGGACAGAGAGGAAATTACACATTCCCCTGGGTCAGCAACAGAATCTGATAAGGGATTTTCTTGTAACAGTGTCTCAGGATGAGGAAGGATGAATGGAGGGAATTCCCAAGCACTGAAAGGTTCTCGCTTGTTTATTTTGCCTCTAGTCCATGGGAAAACTGTAGCTCTCACTTTATTTTGCACATGGATACAAAGCCACAGGATCTGGGAAGGCCATCAAGCCCAAATTTGCCCCGTTCTTGGATGAGCTGCACAGAAATATTGCTGCCCATCAAATCCCTCCTTTTCAGATGTCTGCAGAGCAGGTTCTTTACTCTTGTACCTCTCCAGCTGGAAGGGAACCTGCAGCAGCATTCACCAGCCAGCCAGGTCCCTGGAGGCAGCGTCACCTTGGGGTGCCATCCACAGGCACCAGCCAGGGGTGCTGTCCCTGTGGCTGAGAACGGGGGTTCCAGAGAACTGGGGAGCTGGAAAACTTGAGAGCTTTTGGTGATGGGAGAGCCACAGGACAGGAAATACAGAAGCTGAAATAGTTCTGATGACAGAACTGCCGCAAAGTTGTGTTTGCTCGGAGCTGGTGCCCAGTTCAGTGCTGGGATCGCTTCAGGCGATTCCAAAAGCAGCTCTGGGACTTTAAACGACTTCAGTTCACTCGGGCCTCTTAATCACCACAGCTCCTTGGTAGGAAACTTCCCTGTTCCCTTCGAGGAGCCAGAGTTCCCTGCCTGGAGTGTCCTAGCCTGGAGTTTGTGTTTGCCAGAGCTCCGGGGCTGTGCTAACGCGGGTTAGGAGTGGATCCCACCCCAGGGGCAGCTGCTGCTCTGCCTCTCCCTGCCTATCTCTGCCCATCAAATTGCAAAACCTCCCCTGTAACCCCATCCCTGCCTTTTATCCGGAGATGGATGTGATAGGTGGTACTGGCTGTGGGAGCTGCTTTTGCTGCGTTGCCAGGGCAACCGGAGATGGCCCCTGAAGACAGGAAAGGGCAAACATTCCTTTCTGCTACAGTCTGGAGCATCAGTGATTGAATGAGATTAGATGGAATTAGATAATCCTGAAATTCACAGTGATTTGACGCCAGACCTTTATTAAATAAGTAAAAGTACCAGCCCTTATAATAAAAATGAATTCTTTTAGATCAATAACTTTCCCCACTGTTCGTCACAGCTGTGATTCTTGAGATCTCTTTTTCTGTGGCACGGGGTGAACCACACGAACCTGCCTTTTTTAATTTTATTTTTTCTCCTCTCCCAGAGGGGACTATGATATCAATTCCTCTTTTATTTCCCCCTTGTGATTCACCCACTTAACCCTAAAGTGCCCTTGCAGAGGAAGGCACTGCAGTGCTCTTCAGGGATGATTCAATGCACTGGAATTTACAACACTGGGGTTACTTAAAACATTGCACACCATTAGTCTTAAGAATTACAGTGGTGTACAGTTAAAGAAAGAAAATGAAAATACATAAAAATATGTGATGAATGGCTGGGAAGTTTTTTGTTCCTTGTGCGTTCCATGCCCAAAACTCTTGGGATCTCGTCCATGCCTGGCGAGCTCCTGCTCAGCTGCAGCGGGACCGATAACATCGTGTTCACATCTGAAGTAAATGCGGGTTAAAACGTGAGTGCAGGGTGGACTTTGATCGCAATCAGCCAAGATTTACCTCACTTTAACTCTGCTGACTTCTTTTTTTGTCTTCAGACTGGCAGGGCTCGCATCAAAACCCGCCGTGCACCAGAGGGCACCCAGCAGAGCATGGAGAATTTGGGGTGCTCTGGCCCTCCAGCAGTCCTGTTTCTTATCAGGCTGTGTTGGCCCTTTCAGAGCAGAGGGTTGATTTATTCAGATAGGGTTTTTTTTTTGGTGGTGCAGCTCCAAGCACCCCTGCTGAGGGTGTTGCAGGCCCAGCGGACAGTTCGTGCAGCCTGGCTGCTCCTCAGCAGAATGCTTTTAATTCTGAATTAAAATCTAATTCATTTTCTAATCCCTGCATTAGCAGTGTGATTTCTTAAAACATCTTTGGCTGGAAATTCATGAGCCGCTCGCGCGGGTCTGGATCTGGATCTGGACTTGTTTGTATCAGCAATGTGGATCTGGGGGGGTTTTTTTGAAGTCTCACCTCGCTGTGATGGATTTCTCACGAATAAGTTCAGTTAAGAGTAATTCCGTGAGGCTGGGGAGCATTTCTGTCCCCTGGCGTGTGCAGAGGGCAAAAATCATCCTTGCTTTGGGAGGATTTAGTTCTGCCTTTGATGTGTCTGCTGTTGTCTTTAAATCACTGTAGGATCTGCAAAAAGTGTGTTTAAAGGGTATTTGAAATTATGTGCCCTAAGTTGCTGTGCTTTCCCTTCAGCTGAAAAACTTCCATCTGGAGAGTCATTTTGGTGTTGTGGTGGGACTCCTCCAACCCCCTGGACTGCTTTTCATGGCAAGCTCTGGAAACAAGAGTGGAAACTCATTTTTTCCCCTCCATCCCATAAGGAAATACTGACATGCAGCAAAGTGAGAGAGAGGGAAGGACAGAGGAGGCTGGGAAATGGGTGTGAGCAGTGGGTTCAGAGCAAATGGATCTGCCCTGGGAATAATCCCACCCTCGCCAGCAGGAGAGCAGGACAAGTTGCTCTTTTTAGGATCATGGAATTGTGGAATGGTTTGGGTTGGAAGGGACCTTAAAGCCCTTAAATCTCCTTCCAGCCCCTGGGCAGGGACACCTTCCCCAGCCCAGGCTGTTTGGGGGATTCAGGCAGGCAGAACTGTCCCTTGCAGGGCTCTAATTCCACATTCAGAAAGTTGTGTGTGATGTCAGAGCAAATACCTCGCAGAAATCCAAGCACATTACGCCGGCACCATTGTCTCAGCAAAAAAAGATATATTGGTTTAACATCTTTTCCATTAACAAGCTTTAATTTGCATAAATTATATCACCCTCTGTTAATTTATTATTACATGTTCGGTTTCCTCTATTTCATTATTTCTCCTGGGGGTTATAAAATTACTTGGATTATTCTGCTTAAGCTTTTTAAAATACAGTCGCAGTGCTGTGTTTTCCCATTTACCTTGTATTTCCTCATTGTTCTGAGGCTCATTAAAAATCTGAGTGAAGTGTCTCAAGAACTTCCCTGGATAAGTATTCCCAAAGTCTCTGGGAGCAACTCACCCAAATCTGCTGATTTGAACCTGTATCGCTTTGGAAGTTGCTGTTTGGACACCTCCTAATTCACTGCTGGGGTGAAAAGTATTCCATGCCCGTGCCATGCCAGAGCTGGCTTTTCCTCCCAGTGCAGAAACAAAATATTTACTGAATATTTTAATTTTTTTCCTTATTTCTGATGGTTCTGTCATTGCCATCTAACGGGCTGTTACCTCCTGTCCTCAGCGAGCCAGGCTGGGGTTCTCCAGTGAATGAAGGCGTGATTACAATCACACATGCAACTATTGAAGATTAAAATCTTCCTGATGGGTGAGGACAGGCCTTCCCCACTGCAAAGACCCTTCCCCTGGTGTTGTGCTGAAGAAGGGAGTCTGTCACTCCTTGGGTTCTGCTCCGTGTCTCCAGAGGGATTTCTGCCTTCCCCCTCCTGTTCAGAGCCGGTTTGGTGGGAAAGCCGGCGTGGGGATGAGCTCTGGAGCTGCTTTGGGCTCCGGGAAGGGCATGGTGCTGTCCCTCCAGCCTCCCCTCCTGCTCTGGCTGGGGCTTTGGGTGATGGAAAGCTGTGCTGGGCTCCCCACGCACGGCTCTGGGGCTGCCTTGGGAGAGCCAAGCCTTGCCCACCTCGCTGCTGCCCCAGCTCTCCCTCCTGTGTGCCTGCTCCTGTTTCCTCCTGGCCCCTCAGTCGAGGCTCCCGTGTGGCCCCAGATTCCCAGGCGAGGTGGGTTTGAGCTGCACCGAGCTGGGCTGCAGCTCCCGGAGCATCCTCATCCTCCCGTGGTGTTTGCTCTGAGGAGAGGGGGTGTGGGACCTCTCTGAACCCCAGTTTCCATCAGGAAATGCCCTCCTGCCCCCCTGCCCTGCTCCCTCCCACCCTGCTCGAGTTCTCTGCTCGGAGGAGCCTCCCCGGCGCTGCTGGCACCGAGGGCTGCGAGTGTGAGCCCTGCCTGGCACGGAACATCTTGGTCCCGTCGAGCTGTGAAAGCTGCCATATGCTGAGGGATGTGCAGGGAGAGAGACTCTTCCCTCCGAGCCTCCCTGGATGTTCTGGCAGTGTTTAATCTGTCGGGGGCTGCTCTGCCACTCACTCTGATCCTAGCAGGCTGGCGGCTTCCGATCAATAACAGCCTTGATCAGCAAATAATTCCACCTTGATCAGAGAATCCTGGTAATTAGAGCCGGAGAGGAGGCGTGACATCAGCAGGGCTGGGGGCAGGCTGGCATTTCGAGGTGTGCTTTTGGGGCTTTTCTGGCTGCTCTTGGAGTTCAGCGTGAGCAGGGCTGGGCTGTTCCTGCACACAGGGACCACTCTGGGTGCTGCGTTCTCCTCCCTCGGTGTGAAAACCCCTGGTTTAAATATGGAAGAGGTGAGGGAGAAGAGGGGCACGAGGGGAGGGAACGATCCCTTGTAATCCTCCAGGAAAAGAGCTGGAAATGGGGTTCCCCCCCTGTGTCACAGCGCCACAAACACGATGCTGGCTGCTTGCCTACAAACAGATCTTTATTTTTTCTTTTTATTATTTATTTATTTTTATCTATCTATTTTATTTATTTATTTTTATCTATTTATTTTTTTATTTTATGTACCATGCATACAGCCCAGCAAATCTGCTTTATGTCAAGGTGAACTTCGATACACCTTATTAATATCACACATTCATTATTTGAATACTGAAATATGCGTGGGACACACAAAACTATTATTTAGCTTGTGCTTTTTTATTTAATGACTTCAGATTTACAGAACACGAAGTATTGTAAGTGCCATGCAGTTAATTACAAATGCAGTCAAATTCACAGCTGCCTTTCTGGCCCATCTCAGCCACCTCTGCCTTCACCTCGTGGGTTACCCACCATGTGTGGGAGTCATTCCAGGGAGAAAATTCGGTGAGGAAAAAGCCTCAAGAGCCTGACCTGGAGCCTTCCTGGGTTAACAGTGCAGAGAATTGTACCAGGTTTGTCTGGGAAGGAGGGGAAAAGGTGAGGGAGCAGGAGCTGGAGGTTCAGCAGCTCAGATGGCCCCAACCCTTTCCTCCAGAGCTCTCCCTCTCCGGGAGCTTCTGTGCTGTGCCTGCAGTGAGGGCAGGGGGGGATAGAAACCAGATGCTGGCTCAGAGGAGGAGCCAGCAGGTGAGAGGCAGCAGCTCAGGGGCTCACAGTGCACATTCCTGACTGGAAAAGAGCATTCTCGGGGTGAGGAAGGCAGCGGGAGCGGTGCCAGCACAGAGATCTGCCGGCAGTCAGGGCTCCTGTGCGGGATCCCTCCTCCAGGGGAGGTGCAGCTCTCCCGATCTCCTTCCCTCATCCCTGTCCCAGCTGCCCTCCTGGGCTCGGTAAATAACACCCGGGAAGCCACAGGGATCAGCGAACCATGAGCGGCCTCCCGAGGGGGCCGAGGTTCTCTCCGCCTAAATTCCACCTTGGCAGTCTTTGTGAAAGAATCCACAATTATTATTAGTTTAACTTGTGTTTTTAAATACTACTCCTGTCTTTTGTTTACCTTTCCGACTCTAAATGTGATTTCAGAGGGGATTTTTCTGGAGTTCCAGCTGGCACCCAGTGTCCAAACAAAGCCAGGCCTCTGCCTGTTGGAGTGCCTGGTGCTGCTTTGCCCTTGCTGTGTTTGGGAAGGGCTCACCTGCCCCGGCACAGCGCCCAGGGAGATCCAGCTGAGCCTCTGCAAGTGTCTGGAGGGATTTGTCCATTTGATCCCTGTTTATTTTAATAGGGCATTCACTTCTCAGGAGCTGTCCCTCAGACCTGATCTCGTTTTCTCCAGAAGTAATGGGTGTGAGAGTTTGACCCTAATTTGATTTAACCCTTATTTTGGCTGTTTCTCCATCAGAATTTGGGTCTGTGCTGGGTTTGAGTTGGGTTTGAGTTGGGTTTATGCCTGTGCAGAGATTACACTCAGAGTGAGTGGAGCTCAGGGGATGTTGTGCTGTGCTCTGACATTTGTGTTTTGCTTTTGCTTCGAGCTGGAGTGAGGGAAATCCAGAGAAAGATTCCTGGAGCTGGATCTCTGCATGGCAGGGCTCCCCTGAGCTGGGGACAGGAATTCCTGGTCAGGATTCCTCCTTGACCCTTCAAGCAGGTGTGGGCACCATCACCTCAGGACTGGGCGTCTGCAGGGAAAAACCCAAAGCTGTAAATTGGAAGTGGCGAGTCCCGCAGGAGGGAGAGGCCATGGAAAACGTGCCCAGGGTGGGATTTCACTTTCCCTTTCCCAGCCTCCCCCAGTGCAGATGCTCCCGGAGTGACCCAGAGCTGCTTAGCAGAGCACAAGAGGATCAGGAGGCCTCCGAGGAGTCTGTGTCTGCTGGAGCTGCGGGGGGGGGATTAGGATTGGCACGGTGTAATTGGTAGAGCTTGCGTTTGGCTGGGCTTTTTGTTTTAACAGGCCCAGAAAATCAGCAAGTAAATAATAAATTGGGACTCCAGCTCGCTCTGCAGCACGTCAGCATTGAAGGGGGAGCAGTGCCACCTATGGTCTCACAGCTCCCCTCCTCGGGAGCCTCAGCACAGGTGCACTTTACCTGTATTTATCCAGGACTCCCATCCAGGGGCTTTCCAAGCCCAGCTCGGCGTCATTCCAGGACGGGAAGGAGCCCCGGCCTGGAGGGGTTTACTCGTGCAGGAGGAACCCAAAGTGTTCGCACTAAAACCTGTGGGTTTTATTTGGATTTTCGCAGGCGTGCTGTGATTTAAAGCAGGGAATGGCAGCTGCAGGATGGCCATCAACAAACGTCCAAATCCAGCCCCTTTTCTGCAGCAAGTTTTGTTTTGAGAATGGAAGGGAACCTCCAAGGCTCACAAATAGGTGTGGGCATGTTGTGCTAACGTGGGTGTGGGTGCAGCACACGGAGGACTGGGGGCTCTGGGTGGAAGAGCTGCTGGAATTCCTTCGGCCAGCGCTGCAGGTGAGAGCAGCTTCGCTGTGTTGAGCCACTGCTGGAAATCTCTGTCCATGGTGTCAGTGCTGCTGGAAGCCACCTCAGATCCCCCTGGCCCAGCTCTGCTTCCCACCCCGGGGAGATTCCTCGGTGCCTGAGAGGGGAGAGACCATTTCCAGATAAAATGTTCCATCTTTAAAACTTCCCCCCCATTTTACTCCAATTAACTTTGGTTCTGGTTTTCCCTCCCAGCTGAGATTGAGTTTTTTTCACCTTCTCAGAAAACTCTTCCCTCTGGCATTGCTTTTTTTTCCTTTTTTCCCTCCCAGCTTCTTGTTTTTCATTCTTTTGATGAATTATTTACCTCTCTTGTATTTTTTATTTTTTTTTACATTCTCTTTGTGTTCAAAACATACAACTCCCAACACTCCCCGCATCATCCCGTGCTCGCTGGGAAGCCGCTGCACTTCTTGGTCATTCATTTCCCAGTGTTATTGATAAATACAAATCTTGTGGGGTCACCTGGTGGTGCCCCCAACGCGCTGAGCCCGCTGGTTGTGTGTTCCTGATGTTTCTGGCAGCGCAGGGGTTTGTCCTTCGGGTCTGTGGGTGCACACAGCGTCGGGGATCTGTGGTTCTGGTGCTGGCAGGACAGCCCTGAGAGCAGGCAGGGTTGTGCTGGGGCCAGGAGGAGTCCCCTCAGGTGTGAGCCACCTTCCTGGGGCTCTGGGCATCTCTGGGGGCTGAGGGCAGCTCTGTCCCCAGCAGTGCCAGGAACAAGGGAGGGATCCCCCAGCCAAGGAAGCGAGGCAGGAATTTGGAGTTCCTCAGCCTCTCTCCCCGTTCATTAATTCACTCCGTGCTGCAGCTGGGAGCACGTATTAAAACTCTAAGGAGGCATGTCGAGCAGTTGTTCAGAATCAGTTAATTTTTTATTGGATTTGAAGTCAGACTTCATGGGCCGAGCCCAGCCCCGAGGGCGGGGGCCGGGGAGCCGCAGGCAGCCGGGACTGACTGCAGATAATTGACTTTCTCTTCTGCGGCCGCCCTCAATCAGATTCACCTGAGAAACCTCCCTGGCTCTGCCTCTCTGAGGCCTCTGTCCCTCCAGGCTCAGCCATCAAGAGGAATTAAATTAAACATCCCCCCCCAGCCCTGGGGCTGTTGACCCCCCCTGCACACAAACAAACCGGCATCGCTGGGCTGTGGAGCCTGCTCCAGCCCAGAGCATCCCCACACCTGCGGGAGTGACCTTCCAGACTTGCTCCAGGCTCTGTCTCCCAAGTCCTTCGCTCATTAGTGGGGATGAAATGTGTGTGGAGCTGCTGCCGTGGCTCTGCCTCCCCGGGGAGGCCGGGGCAGAGCAATCCTGCAGTCCCTGCTCACAAATCACGCCAGGGCACCTCATCCCAGCTGCTTTCCTGGAAGCCTCCCTGACTCCTCCTCCTCCTCTTCCCTCCAAAATATCGGAATCAAGATGACAGAAAGGCCTTGCAGGGCATCCCCGAAGGCTGTGATGAGCAGGGGATGCTGCCATCCCTGCCTGGGACACCGGCTCTGTCCTCTGTCCCCAGCTCCTTCACCTTCACCGGCCTTGTGGCTGCCTGATCCTGGGACTGAATCTCTTTTAAAACAATTTATTCCCATTATTCTGTAGAATTCCTCGGTCTGGTACCAACATTTGCTTCCTCTCTCTGTAGTCAGGGTAAAAATAAAAAACCCCCAAACCCTCCGGTTGTGCTTGGAGCCCTTTGCCATCCATCAGCCAGGGGTCACAGTAACTGCAGCTCATACGCTCAGGTCTCGAAACCTTGCAGGAAATCAGTCTTTGTTACACGTGAAATAAAGCAGTCTATGGGGAAAATAACCATAAATGTTCATTATTTGTACAGGAAAATCAATTTGTAGGCCAATTGACCAAATAAAGTAATACAATTTGCTGGGAAATCCCCCAGGTGTGGCAGGCAAATCGCGGAGCGGGGATGGAGGCCGAGGTTTGCGTAGGGACTGCGGGGTGGGAGGGACGTGGGACGGGGCACCAGGCTCGAGAAAAGGAGTAAAACTGCAGAAAAGGGCACAGCCCATCGGGGGAGAAGTACCAGGGAAAGGGGGAGAGGGGAAAATGGCCCTTTTTGGTGGTTTTACATCATTTTGTGTGTGACGGAGAGGAAGGTGCTGCGGGGAAGGGATGCTTTCTGTTAGAGCAGAACGTGGATGTGGGGAGGAGCTCAAGGATTCTCTCTGATCTCGGTGAGAGTTGCTCTCTGTGACAGTGAAGACTTACAAAAAAGAACAAAAAGGCTGGAGCAAGGCCTGGGCCCAGCTCCTTTGGGCTGAGCAGGCTGTGTGGGGATCCCAAGGAGCTCAGGCGTGTTAAGGATGTGTCTCCAGAGAAGGAGGAGAGCAGAAGGCCCAGTCAGGTTCCTCCTGGGGAAGGATTTCAGGTTCTCTGGGAGGCTGTGTGCTCTTGGACCCGATGTGATGAACCTTTGGAGGGAGCACTGACACCTGGGCAGTGCTGGACCATTCCCCTGCTCTCCTGTTTTTCTGCCGCTCCAGAGGTGCAGCAGCGAGGTGGGGGAAGAGAAGGGGAAATGTCTGCGAGCATCCGTGCCCCTTTGCTCCTTATCTCTTCACCAGAGAGGAGGAGCAGGCAAGGAAAGAAAAAAGAGAAAAATCTGTGAGTTTTGCCTTTGTTTAGGAGACAGCAACAGTGTTCCACACTCAGCTGGTGTAAGTTGACTTTTGCTCCATCAGAACTGACTTCCATTGCCTGAGGACCTGGCTTCACATCTCTGCTTCCTTCTTTGCAACCTCAGGCTGAAAGGGACAAAGTCATTTGATGTGGAAACAGACACAGAAAACAAAGGGCAGGACACTTTTCAGCCTCCTTCCAAAGAGTTTTTGAAAACAGGTAGCTCCAAAGGCCTGATAGATTTTCTATCTTAGGCCTACCTCCCTTCAAAGACTGGAAATTCCAATTGGCTTTTCCCAGAAAAGCGTGGCTCTCGCTCTATTAACAAATTATCCTTTGGGCTTTAGAACTCACTGAGAGATTCTAAATGGGAAATGTTCCCTTCTGTTCACAGATCTTGCTCATCTGTTTCTTTAGGGCTTCACAAAATCACGTTGTTAATATTGATGGGAAGAGCCGCAGCTTCCCTTCTGGGCAACTTTCTTTTGGGTTAAAACTTCCATATTTTCTCCAATTATAGCAGGACCCCATTCCTCTGTGCGGCCTCAGCCTCCACACGTCATCCTCTGCCCCAGAGAGCTTCCAACAGGACTGGGATAAACCCTCTAAGCAGGATGGAGGGACAGGTGCAAGGCAGGGAACGCGCTGGTGACGGCTTTTACAGCAGGAGTCTGGGCAAGGAGGTCGAGGGAGCTGCTTGGGACTGCTCAGGGAAATTGTGGTTTAGAATCATTTTCTTCTCTGGTACACTCAAAGATAAAACACCCCAAACACGAGCTGGGCTCTCTGTGCTGCAATTGAGAGCAGCTCTCTGAGCCAGCTGATGACAACCCAAACCGCCAGCGAGGAGCGGCTCTGTGCAGCCCCGGGAGCCTGCTGGGGACAGCTGTCCCCAAGGTCTGGGAGGGTAAGGAAGGGAGGTTCCTGTGGCCTGGTTCCAGCTGTGGGACCCGTCTGGCTGTGCCCCATTGCCTCCCTCGCTTCCTCCTCCTTGGGACTGCCGAAGGCTGTGACAGTCCCCACACCTGGGAGGGTCTCCACGGTCTGCCCGACCATCGCTGGCTGTCCCCTCCCGCTCCCTCTTGCTTTGGGCCATCCCTCCTGCGCTGGAACAGTTCCAGGGGGACACTGGTGTCACTGGGAGGAGATGGTGGATAATAAACCTGTCAGTGGCAGGTGACAGGGCAGGGGAAGGGATACAAGGGATACCTCGGGAGCTGTTTTATTCATTTGTTCATCGCTGAACACTGGGCCAGGAGGTGGGGTGAGAGCCTGGACACCTTCTCCTGCCCGTGACCTCTGCTTGGATGCAGATTGTGGTGAGCCCAGGGCAGCAGAGCTGTGCCTGGGCTGGATTTGCTACTGGAACAGTGGGGCTGGGAGCACACTGGGCTGGAAGGGCTAATGAAGGCCCAGGGGACAGGGCAGGATTATCTTGGAAGGCAATCTGACCCTCTCCGAGGTGTTTACACTAATCACAGCTGAAGGTAAATGCAAACTCTGCCAGTTATTCTACAGGGGGATGTGTGGTCCCCACTGCTGTGTAATTTCCCTAATTAAAGCCATTCCACCAGGTTTATTATTTGGAAAAGCAAAAGAAAAATATCCCAGGCTCTCCGAACCTCCCCCTTTCCTCTTCCCTATCTTTATTATCAATAAAAAGAGAGAGAAAATGCTGTCTGGGCTTGAGGATTTCCTTCACATATGGAAGAGATTTAGAATTCTCCCGCTCCCAGCAGCTCGCAAACCTCCCCTCTCACCTCCCCCCAGCACTCCCTGTCTGCTCCCTGTATTTCCCAGCTTTACGTATGTAGAAGGAATGCACGGGCTGGTTTTTCCTGCAGGTTTTTTATCCAATAGCAATTATTTCTGAGGGCTGGATCACAGGCACGTGAATCATCTTGCAAACAACTTTGATATTTCTGCAAGGGAGCCAATTCTCGGGGCATTTGCATTTCTGTGCCTTTCCTCTGGCCCTGGCCTGGCTGCCCGGTGTCCGCAGGGGCTGCACCTGCTCATCTGCTCGGGTCGGTTCCTGCTGGGATCAGATGTCCAGGGTTTCTCGTGGGCTGCCCAAAGCTTTGCTTTCATGGGAATTATTTTTTTTTCCCGTGGAGCTTTTTTTTTCTTTCCTCGCAGCCCTCGGAGCTCTCGGCCTTTCCATGGCTGGGATCAATTAAAGGCTCACCAGGGACTCTCCCGGCGAGGGCTCTTCCCTTCCCTGGCTGCCTCTCGGTGTCACACCAGGGCGTTCAGCTGTTCTGACCCTGCCGCAGCTCCCGGGGCAGGAAACCTTTCCTCCCCTCCCTTCCTGAGTCTCCCCCAAGCCCTGAGCTCTCCGCCCCTCCTTCCATCTGCGAGCTCCCCAGGGCTCTTATGCAACTCCTTGGATTTTGGGATTCTTGGCTGGGAGGACGCGGCTCCAGGGGAGAGCCAGGAGGGGTTGGGGATGGGTGGGGGGAGAAGGATTTGGTTTTGTAACTCCGCTGACCCTGCTCAGCCACACAGAGCGAAATTTCCCCCTGTCTCTCCAGAAGGGAAGAAATAACCCCAGTGCTTTCCATCTTTCTGATGCTCCTTTCTTTCCATGGCAGAAAGATCAGGCTTCCAGGCTTCTCCACTCCCAGAACCTGCTGCTGTTCCCAAGTTCTTGTTTTTGGGGTTTTTTTTGTAATTGCAGCTGCATCTCTGGACTCGGGCAACTTTAAATCATGTGCTGGTACCCATCTGATTTTTCCCGGGGAAAGGAAATATTCCTGTCTGTGATTTTTTAAAAAACAAAGCCACCCCCCACCCTGACAATACTTTTGAGAGGCAATGAAAGCAATTAATGGTGTCAAAAGACCCTGGGAGGGTGGAGTGGGGAGGGAGGGAGGGCCGGGCTGACGCAGGAGCGGAGCGGAATCGTCGGGGGAATGGAGGGTTATTGACTCCAACTCCAGCTGTGCTTCGTTAGCTGGAACCATAACCCACAAAATTAATCTTTAACAATGTACGAAGGGAGGGGAGCCCTCGACCACGAGGCTGTTCTGCAGTGCCCTCAACGCTCAGCCCTCGCGGAGGCTTCGGAGAACTGCAGAGACGTTTGACTTTCTGGTTGCGTGGATTAAAGGGAGCCAGAGGGATGTTCTGCTCCCCATCCAAGGGCTGGGGGAATCCTCGTGGTGGGAGAGGAGGTTCCCTGAGCCGAATGGGTGTTGGGAGACACCTTTGGCTCCTCTCTGGCATTGCTGAGGTTGTTGGAGGGTTCCTGGGCCGTAATTCTGCATCCACACCTGCCCTGCCCGGCTGTTCCACCACAGGGGCGAGGGGAGAGCAGCTCCTGGCTGGGGGCGTGCTCTGGAGAGCTGTTTGTGTTTGCAGCTTGGGCCAGAGCCCTTCCGAGCCAATGGCAAGAGAATCGATTCCAGAGCAGGTTCTGGGCCAGGCTTCTGGCTACCTCGGTGCTTAATTTGAAAGCGATGTGTATCTGCTGGTGGATTCCTCTGAACAGATGAGGGAGGTGCAATTGATTCCAAACTGGCTACAGAAGAATGTAAAAGGCACCATTGATTGGCTCAGTCTATGTTAATTTTCTGGGGACGGAGGGATGTAGTAAATAAATAAATAAAACGCCCCAAACCTGAGGGTAAAAACACAAAGCAAACAGGGCTTTTAAAATCGCATTGCTGGGGCTGAAATTGCAGGATTTACAAGGAATGGCCCTGGTTCTTCTCCCCTTTTGGCTGAGTTTGCTCCTGCTCCTGAGGGGGCTTTGGGCAGAGGCTGCACTTGGGGCACATTCCCTGTGTGCACAGAGCAGGAGAGGGGCAGGACTGGAGAAACACCAAAACACCTCGAACACAAAAAGTATTTGAGGGCAGGAGAGGCACAGTTCATAAAGCGCACGGTTTTCCCCACATTTTCCCATTTTTATGCCATTTTTATGCCATTTTTATGCCATTTTTGGCCCTCTGCTCTCCTCTCCCCTGGGTGCTGCTGCTCCCAGACAGCTGCTCTTGGCTGGGACCTGCAGCCCAGTGGGAGAAGCCAATGTGGCTCCTTGGGGTGATGCCTTCCAGATGGGTTTAGCTCGTTATCACAGTGATTAGGGCTGCCCTTAATGACCACAACTGGAACTTATTGACAGAGGTAAACAAGTTTTTGTTTGGTATTTGTGGAAAGTCCCTAATTTGTTTAATTAAAAAAACATGGGCTCTTCTATCAGTGTTCCTCCCCCGCAGAGAGCCTGACTGGCTTTCCCAGGACTTCTGCACTTTGCCAGGTTTATTTGGAAAGTTGAAATCAATTTTTTTTTGGAGAAGCTGTTATTATTTCAGTGCATTTATCGGCCCTGTTTCACACACCTTCCTCCCTGTCCAGAGAACCTGCACAGAACCGTGGCCTCGCTTTCTGTCGTGGGGTTCCCATCCCAGTCCCGTGATTTTGTTGGCTAAAATTACAGATTCTGTGGGGCAGTGGCACTGCAGCCCTCCTGGTTTCCAGTGTGTTCCCTGGTGTGAGAGGAGCTGGCACAGGCAGGTGCCCCTTTACAGCCCTGGATCGTCTGGATCATGACTTCCCTGGGCTGCTGGCAAAGCTTTAATGGAGTGGTGAGGTGGGAATATTTGGTAGGAAATACTCTGGAGACGGAGATCGGTGCCTGATTCTGCTGCCACCTTCCTTTCCCCTCGGCAGGCTGGGAGTGAGGGGTGGGAGTGAGGGGTGGGAGAGGCTGGAAGGTGGTTGGAACTGCAAGAATTGGGTGCAGAAGGGCCTCTGCTGGAAAGTCCTTTGCAAAGTGAACAGGACAAAGTGTGAGCCCTGCAGGGACTGACAGATTTGGAGAGGAGCTCCCCGGGTCTGAGATTCCTCACCAAATCCTTGTTTTCTTCTCTTTCCCTCTCCCCATCCCAACCCACCCCAGAACCGGGGCCGCCTGGCAGAGAAGAGGACGATCCCCCTGCCCCCCACCAGGATCCCCAAGAAAGAGCTGAGCTCGATTTTCTCACACAGCGAGGACAGCGAGGAGAGCGACAAGAGCAATGGTCAGCACCCCGAAGTGAAGCAGGAGGAGGATCTGCACATCAGTATCATGAAAAGAAGGTACTGCCCTGTCAGGGCTGGGGCACAGGGGCACAAACTGGGCAGAGTCACCTCCAGGGGCTGGAATCACTCTGCAAATGTCACATTTCAGCTCACAAAGGGCAGCTGGGTGGGGTTTTTTCACTCGCTCGTGTTTGGAGTGAGTTTGCACTGAAGGGTCTGGATGTGCAGAGTATCAGCTGTGTCTCACTCTCTGCCCAGGGCTCTGTGTCTTTGTGGCCAAGGAGTTGCATGACCAAGAAATCATCTGTGGGTTTATAGAGAGATGTCTGAAATACAGAGGTGTGGGGGCCCCAAATCCTGCCTTCTGCTTATTAACCTCAAATTCTGGTGTCATTTGAGCTGAGGGGAATCCAGTGTTGGGGAGCAGAGCTTGGGAAGGGGTAGCAGCGAGGTGTGGGGTTCTGTGTTCGATTACAGAGCATCCTGAGAGCCTCTAGGAGTGAGGGAGAAGTGATGGAGTTGCAGTAGGGAGGAGTAACTGCTTGATTTTGATCCTGTTTTCCTCTGTGCCGTGAACATTCATCCTGGAATTCCGCAGTCTTAGAGGAACAGGAGAAGGGATTGTCTTGAGTTAGGTCCTGGTAACCCTCAAGTGCCCACAAGATTCAGCTGCAAAGTTCTGGGTTCTCTCAGCCCTCTGAAAAACCGGGGCTTTCAGAAAATCCGGAACTCCAGGAAAATAACCCCCTGAAGGCACCGTGCCTCAGCCTCCCATGCAGATCACTGCAGCTCATCTCGGTTGTCATCTCCCCGTGATGCATACCAGGGCTCAGATCCTGAGACAAGCCCTATAAAAACAGAGCAGAGGGAACTGAAGGCCTGTAATTGCTTTTCTAATGTTTTATGTGTTCCTTGCCCGCGAGTAGATCAGCATTTCCCCCTTACCTCCGACAGATGCTGGTACCCTCAGCAGCCGAGGGCTTGGAGCAGCGAGACAAAAGAGCAACCAGCTCTTCCCATAAAACCCTCCTGTAATTAAAGTCTGGGGTTATCGTTGCAGCTGTCCAGCAGCCGTGTGCCAGGGTTATCTGCTGGAAATGGAAAGGTGTTTGGGGAACAGATCTGAGCTGTGCCCGTGCTCGGGAGCCACAGAGCACGGGGAACCCTCCTAATCAGTCCTGGTGAACTGCCCTGCTTCTCCTGCCCCCTTTAATTATGCTTTTAATGCTGCAAAATTACAGTGCTAGATTGTCTCATTAGGAGGGAGAACAACATGATAACTCCGTAATTGATAATGCTGGGCCCCCCAAATATAAAGTGCTCTTATCTTAAATCTTTAATTACTGTAATTGCTTTGCCTTGTTTATTAGGAAATGAAGGAAAAATGTTTGGCAGCTCTTAGGCAGCGATCCCCCAGCTCACCGTGGCTGTGCTCTCAGCAGCTCTCCATCAGTTTGTCTGGAGGTCTCTTGGTTAAGCTTTATTTCCTTGGGGGAGAGCAGGATTCCTCCCGGCTGGGTTAGACTCTCACTGCTCTTGCACAGTTGTTCTTTCCCTTTTCCTGGGAGTGCAGTGTGGGGGGAAAGCTGGAATAGTGGGGGAGAGCTGGAATAGTGGGGGAGAGCTGGAATAGTGGGGGGAAAGCTGGAATAGTGGAGGGAAAGCTGGAACAGTGGGGGAGAGCTGGAATAGTGGGGGAAAGCTGGAATAGTGGAGGGAAAGCTGGAACAGTGGGGGAAAGTTGGAATAATGGGGGGAAAGCTGGAACAGTGGGGCAAACGGGGCAGCCAGAATTCCTGTGAGTGCAGAAATGAGGGGAAAAAAGAGGAATTGAGTGCTCGGTGCCCAGGCAGGGAACATCTAGTGTCCCCACCCCCAGCATTCCCAAGCATTTTGTCCCTTGGAGAGGTGTCCCCAGCCCCCCTGTCCCAAAGAGGGGGAGACCAGGCACTTCCAGCTGCTGCAGAGGCTCGAGTGGGGAGCAGCCTGACCCCCTGGTGCCGGGGGCAGGGGCAGCAGGGCCGGGCTGGGGTGGCCGGGGTGGCCCTGGGGACAGCAGCAGCAGCAGCACAAAGGCGCCACAGCCCAGACACGACAGCTGGGCCCGGCAGGGACCGTGCCCCATCTGCTGCTGCCCTAATTCACCTGTTGTGTCCTCCCCCAGGGGCCGGGGCTCTGCTGGCCCCCACTGAGAGCAGAAATAGGTTAAACTGGGATGGGAAAACAAGGGCAGGCCTCAGCAAACCTGTGTTTTCAGATTTCAGCTCCCCTGGATGTGCCCCCTGCACACCTGGCACTATGAACACCTGCATCACTGCTTGCAGCACCTTGCCTTTTCCCTTTTCTCCTATTCCCAGTTTCATTTGTGGTGTTTCCTTCCGCTGCTGGCACGAGGGAAGCTTCCTGCTGCTTTCAGGGCTGGGCACTGGAGGAGGAAGGACTCTGGGGATCAGAACAGGAGCTGGAAGTCTCTTGGCTGGTCCCTCAGCTCAGCCTGGGACAGCGAGCTCCTCTGTGATGCTGGGCATTGCCCGTGGCCTTCAGAGGAGATGTGAGGCAGAGAGAACCTTCCCTGTCCTGTTCCTGCAGCCCTGGGAAGGGGCAGGGACCCGCAGCTCCCGCTGGGGTCAGAGCATTCAGCTCCTGCCAGCTGACCCCACGTCCTTCCCAAAGTGTCCCTGTGCTGGGAGACTGCAGCACTCAGCTCTGGAGGCTGTTGGGGCTGCAGAGGAAAATCCTTTTCCTTCTCTCAGATTTCAGCTTCCTGGAGATGCTGCTCCTGTACAAGGCTGCCTACAAGCAGCAGTGGTGTTGCTGAATTCCCAGGTCTGCTGAGGCTGTCCTGACTCTCTGCTGGGGATGTTTCTCTGGCTGGGAACATCGTTTTTGCCATTTGGGGAAAAGGATGGTGTCAGCATTGGGCACTTCTGGATCAGTGTCACCCGTGCAGTTATTCCAGTCACAGTAACACTGGCAGAGCTGCACTGGAGCAGAATTCAGGCAGAAACTTTGCTTTCAGGAAGCCTTTTTCTTTTCTCACAGACTGTTGACCAAGCTGCCTCTCTCCAGCAAGCTGAACTTAAATTTAGGCCAGTCTTGGCTTTTGTTACTGCCCTCTGGATTATCCCAGACACCAAACAAGGGAAGTGGTGAAGTCACCATCCCTGGAAGTGCTCAAGAAACGCATGGATGTGGCACTTGGGGATGTGGTTTAGTGGTGAACGTGGCAGTGCTGGATTAAAAATTGGACTGGATGAGCTTAGAGGGCTTTTCCAACCTTAACGATTCCGTAATTCTAATTTAGACTCTGCAAATTCCATTGCTCTGCAGTAGTTTGGGAAGCTTTAACTTCCTTACCCTCCCAGGGAGATTCCACCCAGCCCTGATAAATGCATTACCTCAGCCTGGGAGCTTTTCCACCCCGAGGTGCAAACTGCCTGTCAGGATGTCCCTGATGTTATCCCAGGAATCTCCGGGCAGATGAAAGCCAGGGGAGCCAGGGAGGAAGGCTGGGCTTTAACAGCAAGGTCCTCACATGCTGCTGGATTCCAGCCCAGTATTGTCTTGTGGGTTGATGCATTTAATTCCTGTTTTAAAGAGTGGCCTCTTCCATCGGTGTGGGAGGGGAGGGAAGGAGGAGAAGTGCAGTGACAGCGCCTGAGATTGAACAGGGCGGGTCAGGAACAGCTTTGTCCAAATCCCCAGCAACGTGGGATGAGAGCAGAGCTCAGACACCTGCTCAGAGTGCTGGGAAGGTGCCATTGACCTGATGGGGATGTGGATGTGAGGGGAGGAGAGGGGCAGAACGGCCACTCGCTTCCCAGGGGTGCTGCAGGGTAAAATCCCACGCGCAGCAAGGAATCTCCTCCTGCCCGGGAAGGAGACGTGAGAGCAGCAACAAAGATGATGTGCAGGAAGGGAAGGAGCAGCTCTTGGGTCCTGTTGTGGGCACAGAGCTCCAAAGCGGGGCTGGACGAGGCAGGAATTGGGGCTGAGGGGGCCGTGGGGGTCCCGAGGGGGAGCAGGGTTTGAGGGGCAGGAGATGAGCACCGAGCCTGTGCCATTGACCTCTCTTTTGTTTGTTGACAGGATTCACACCCACTGGGATTTAAACATCTCCTTCCGAGAGACCTCTTGCAGGTACCATTTTGGGGCACCTCTCTGTGTGGTGGGCTGAGAGTTTCTGATTTGTTACTGGGTGCTGGTGGATGTAAATGAACATTTCTGTCAGTGCCGGGCGGTTTTTCTTCCTCCCTTTGTTCCTCACTCTCCCCTTCCCACATGCCCTCTCCTCTGTGTTTGTTTTGGGATGAGCTGTGGGGTAAACAGTCCCTTTTACATTGGAAGAGAGAATTGAGGAGCCTTGTAAAGAAAGCCCAATTTCGATACGTTTCACTCTGGTCCCAGGAAGGTGGAAATTCATAAATTGAAGCTCTCCAGTTGCAAACATTGAATATTCCTCTGTGAGCTGTGGGTCAGGTGGGACCCTGGGCGTGGGGCGTTATCTCCATGTGCTGCCAGCACTCACAAACTCTTCTAAATCCCTTAAAAATCCGGCTGCAGAGATTTGCACTAAAAGTTGGGATTTTGGAAGGCCTCTTTTATACTATATTGCCAGATCAGGCAAAAAACTGCTCCTTTTGTAGAATGAGGACAATAAATCTGTGCAGCTGTGAAACTTCTCAGGGAGGAGAAGACAGAGAACAGGAGGAGGCAGGTGAGGGCAGGACAGTGCAGAGGGAGGGTCTGTGAGTGCTCCAGCCACACGTGGGTGCTGTGGAAATTGGGATCTGCTGGCAAAGAGCAGCCCAGTCAGAGCTCTGAGCTTTGCTCAAAGGAGGTTTTGGTGTTTTGTGTGAATCCGTTCAGGTAGAGATGGAAAAAAGGGAAAATGCTGCTGCTGCTGCTGCTGGAGCAGAGGGCCACGTCCATGTCCTCCACTGGCCACTGGAGTGGGAATAAACCTTGGCCATGGGAAGTCCATGTGGGCTCACGAGGGCAAAGGAATTCTCTGGTGTTTAACTCAGCACAGACTGCGGCTCTGAACCATCGACTGCCACAATCTGTGGATTTTCCAGCGTTAGGAGCACAAACCCCACCCCACAGTGGGTGGGGCAGCAGGCCCAGCTCAGCCAGCACCCATCAAACCAGGTTTTTAAAAGGCAGCCCTCAGAATGAAACCCCTGGTTTGCTGCTCTGAAGCTTTTGGGATTCTCAAATACAAAAGGATGGATTCCTTCCAGGCAGACCCTTTCACGATAAATTTCAGCCCCGAGCAGAGTTTTATGGCCGAGTTATAAACTCCTAAAAGGCAGAGGTTTGGGATGGAAGTGCTGACAGTGCCCTAATTAATGGCCCTGCGAGCAATGGTTCTGCACAATGGCAGCCGAGGGTGCCAGCACCTTTGGAAATTAAAATCCCTGTCTTGAAAAAAATCATTCTGAACTTGCAATGCATAGAATAAAATAATGGTCTGATTTTTTATGGCAAATACGTTTCCTGGGCTTCCTCAACTTGACTGTTCCCTTCAGTTTAGCTCTGTCCTGGAAGGAACCTCAGTAATTCCCCTTGGGAACAGAAGTTTTGCTTTTCCTGATGAATCCAGCTGTCAAAAGCTGCCCATCCAGCCTGTTCAGAAGGAAAAAACTTGTTATGCTGTGTGGGAAAAGGAGGAATTTGTGTTTATATGTCAGTGCAGAAAAAGGTTGTATGTATTTAAGTGGCCCAAATTGCCACACAGCCCCGTGAAACACATCTCAGATGTACCACGGGCTGGCAAAAAGGTTTGTCTGACCTTCTCTATCAGTGACCTGCACGGCTGAGCACGGGGCAGTTTCCTGGGTCATCCCCAGACTGTGCCAGGAAATCCCTGAGATGCCCCAGGGTGCCCGGAGCCACCACAGGACCTGAAATCAGGCAGGGCTGGCAGCTGCCCCCTGAATTTCCCTCCCCCTTTGCCATGAGTTTGTCTTTGATCTTCCTTTCGAGTTGTCAGAGGACACCTGGATCCATCGGATTCAGCCACCTCAGGAGTGCTGGGTGCAGTGCCCTGGGTCAAAAGCCATTTAATTGGGTACAAATCATTCCCTAGACAAAGAACCAGAGACTGAGGATCAGGGAATTGTCCTGGAAGGGAGATTGGGATCTCTCTGTGCCTTGCCAGGTGCTTTGCTCCTTTCCCTTTTAAGCTTTGAAGTCGATACAGGTTTGGGTTTATGTTTGCAGCTCGTTTTCCTCCAGAATTTCCTGTTTAAGGTTGAATTCTCTTGTGTGGACTCACCGTTCCTGGAATAATTTGCTGAAATGTGGTCAGTGAGCGATGCTCTGGTTTTATTTCAAGCTCAGCCTGTCCAGTTTGGAAACACAAAGGTTCTGAGCTGGTCTCTGCCCCGAGGTGGTGCCTCCTCTGGGCACCACAGGCAGAGTCACCCTGATGAGGGGAGCATCTCACGGAAATAACCCAGGGAATAAAGAGGAGTTCCAGGCAGGAAAAGGATTTTCCTTCCCTTTGTTGCCACCTGATGTCTTGAGGGGGCTGCAGGGAGGGGAGTGAGCAGCAGATGAGAGGCCAGGGTGTGTTAATGGCAGGTCCTGGTGCAGCTCAGGGTGGGATACCCCTGGGAATTCCGGGATGCTGTCAGTGCAGTGCAGCCATCCCTGTTCCCAGGGAAGTCCAGGGCCCTTTCCTGCTGCCCTGGGTAAAGAGGGGCTGGCAGGCAGGAAAGGGAGGTGGGTTTAATTCGGTTAAAGCTGTGCAAAGACAGAGAGCGGGGCAGAGAACCGAGGCACATCGGGACACTCGGCACAGGAGTGAGCTCTGCAGGACAGCCCAGGCAGGATTTCTGTCCCCAGAGTCCTGCACTGCAGTAAAACAGGGACAGAGGGGAGGCAGGAGGGTGGGGGAGAGTCCCTTCACTGCCAGGGGGACAAAAAGCCTCTGGAGGGGACACTCTGAGCTTCCTGGGCCTGCAGGGAAGGCTGTATCCAGGTATAGCCCACGTGAAGGCTGCAGGAGGAGAGGGAAGGAAAACAAAGGCAGCATTTACCCAGAGCAAATAAACTGCATTTAACAGCCCCAGGTTAAACAGAGATTTCAGAGGCATTGAACCAGCATTCCTGCTCGGACACCAACGGGACTGGGATGTGGTTTAGACAGGAGACATTTGGCTAAGAGCCCGTGCGTCCCTGTGCAGGTGGACACGTGTGGTTAAATCTGAATAAAATGTCCTTTTTGGGCCTTGATTTAAGCCAGGCACAAAGTCTCGCTCAGCCAGAAGTGGGTTTAAGCAGCAGTGCTCCAAGGGGAGTGCTGGATGTGCAGGGTGGGTCGGTGGGGTGCAGCTGCACCCCTCAGGAACTGCGTTTGAGGGGGAAGGGAGCACGGGAGGCAGAGGAAAAACAACGTAAATCAGGCCAGGGGGAAGGAGGAGATGCAAAATACCTGGGAAATGAGATGGGAGAGGCAAACAAAAGGGGAATTCAGTGATTTAGCTCCTTCCTTTGGAAAGACACCCAGGGAGAGGAAAGGAGAGCAGGGGAGGATTGAAAAGCAGCTGTTTGTGAAGGTGTCAAGGCTGCTCCTGACTCAGCAGAGAGCTCTGCTGTGTGACACAGGTGACATTATCGAGTGCCACAGCATCCTGCTGCTCTGCCCTGCCCTTTCAGGATTGATAGAGGATGGTTTTGGGGCTGGCAATTTTTATTTTTTTTTTCCTAGTAAGCTTTTGCCTTCTAATCTCCGAGAGCTGGAACAGGGACTGAAAGGTCAGAGGAAGCTTTTAGCAGCTGGAGGCTGAATGTGACCCCTGAGCAGCCTCAGCCTTCTGCAGGTGCTGCTGCCAGAGCTGGGCTTTGTCAGGTGAGAGCAGGGAAAGCAGGCAGTGGCAGAGGGACCAGAGTGTCCCCAAACGGGGACCTGTCACCCTCTGGCAGTCCCTGATTCCTCTGTGGTCCCAGCTGGAAAAGCTGATGTTGAGCTGAATGGGTCAGGGTTTTGCCCATCAGATGAATTCAGGGCAGAGGAGATTGGGGAGATCCCGTTCTGGGAGCTGCAGAGCTGTTCCCAGAACTCCTGGGGACTCTGGGGGACGATTTAAAGCTGGTTCTTGACTCTGTGGGAAATACAAGTCTCCAGTGAGACGCTGTGGATGTTTGGGCCGTGGCTGCCCCGGTGTGGGGAGGGCGTTCATTCAACATCAGAATGAACGTTCACTCAGCCCATCCAGATCATTTCTGCTCTGGATTTGGGGAGTGGGCTGCTCAGGGAAATGCTTTAATCCTCACCCTGGATTTGAAGGAATCAGGCACAGCAGAGGTACCTGGTGGCTTCTCCCTTCCCTGTAGGGATAAGGCCAAACAAGGAGAAAATTTGGAGTGCTGAAAAGTATTACTTAATGTGAATTAATTATGTCATCATCATTTCATTAGCAGCACTTTCTGCTCTTGCATTCATTCCCAGGAAGATTTATTTGGCTGCAGGGATGGGGTAGGGAGAGGAGACCATTTATGGACTGGCAGAGATTCGAATGGCAAAGGGGAATGGGGAGTTCAATAACCAGTTTCAACTTTCATTTAAAGCTAAAACCGGATTTCAAACAAAGGTGAGAAAAGCTGTTAGGTACCTACGAGAGAAGGGGGAAAGTTTATTAAGAGTGATTCTGGCCGTGTTCATCCCCAGCGTGCTGTCATCCTCAGTGTGTCTGTCACGGGAGGGGGTCTCATGCACCTTTTGTAGGGTATCCTAAAGGATTTGGGATAAACTGAGCATCTCGAGGCCTCTGTGTGTTGGTGAGACACAGGCAGGACTGGGGGCAGCCTTGGGAAGGATTCCTGATAGCTTTTAGTTCATGTGATCATCAAAGAGGGAATCACATCCACCTGCTTTTGGATCCAAACTTCAGGGGCCTGGAACTGGAACTGGAGACTTTCTGAGCTCCCTCCTCTCGCCCTTCTGGGGGATTGGGGTGATTTGGATGTGTCCCGACCACCTCGGTGGTGTGAGGGACTCCTGTGGATCCTCCCTTCCCTCTGCTCGGGGCCTCCCCTCCTGCCCCAGCCCCAATTAAAGCTGCTCAGCCGAGGGTTTTAATATTTCATCAGCTCAAAGCGGGCGGCTTGATGAGCGGAGAAAATGAGGAGAATTTGGGATATTTAAAGAGCCCTCATCTCTGTCAGGCCCAGCTGCTGTGTCAGCCACACATTCCTTTTACTGGCTGAGCAAAACATCTGTTTGTGTGTCCCTGACGAGTCCAAAACTTCAGGGATCTCTCTCCTCCCCGTCTCTCAGGGTGGTGTAATTCCATCTCTTTTTTATTTATGAGCTTGCTGAGCTGAATGACAAAGCAAGCTTACAGTAAAAACATCTTCATACTTATTTCCACCTTATTTTGGAGTTGCCAGCCCTACTGATCATTTTTATGAACTGTCATGAGCATTAATGAAATTTTATGGGCATTTTGCTCGGGACATTGCAGGATGATTAATTTGTTTTTTCAGGCTCAGTCTGCAGGGAGATTTAGGGCCGTGCTGCCCATGGGTAGGGTTGGGATTTTCAGGCCTCTCTGCTCCCTCCAGTTGGGAAAACTTGTTTACCCCTCCCTCCTCTTTTCCTTTCCCTCATTCCCCCTTTCCTTCCCTTTTTCCTGTGCCTGGTGGGTGACATCTCCTCAGGAGGTGGAGGTGCCTGAGAGGCAGAGGTGGGATGCTGGTGAATCGTCGTGTGTCAGACTCGTGTCTGAGAGGGACAGAGAGTGATGTAGAGGGACAGAGAGTGACCTTTTTTACCCATGGTGAAGTCGCAAAAGTTACCCAAAAGGCGGAGCAATAAAAATATCCCCAGAGGTGGCCAAGGAGCGAGGGGCAGCTTTCCCTGAGGCTGCCCCGGAGCTGCTGGGCTGTGGGCAGAGGGATGGGGAGAGGCTGGAGGAGGAGGCAGCCCAGCCCCGGTGCTGCTCAGAGCTGCACATCCCTGCTGCTGTACCCAGCCCCTCTGGGGTGAGGAGCCCGCCTGTGCCAGAGGTGACAGCGCTGGCAGGAGAGGTGACAGCGCTGGCAGGAGAGGTGACAGCGCTGGCCCGGGGTCACGCCGCTCCTGTGCAGCGGGGACAGCCCCTGCTGCTCCCCCCACACCTTCCCCGTCACCTGAGCCTGCAAATCCTTGACCCCAATCCCGCCGTGCCCAGCTTTAGGTCACGATCAGGGGATGCTGCGGGTTTGGAGCTCCGTGCAAGGTGATAATCGGAGGGAGGAGGGGGTGCTGGGGCTGAGCCGCGGCTTTCCCAGCTTTCCCTGATCCGCATCCCTGCTTTTTCTGCTGACTCAGTCAGCCTGGCTTTACTGCTGGGGGTCAGGGACACTGACCTTGCCTGGCTGCTCTGGGACCTCTGGCACTCGGCGGCCACGCCAGGGCACGGCCAGACACGCTGGGGGGAAAGTTATTCCGCAGAATTTCTTATCCCGGGGTGACTCTTGGCTCTGCTGGGCTGGAGGGCGCTTAATCCTTCACTGATTTGGTGCTCTGTGTGTGTGGGGAGGGAGTCAGAGCTTGTGAAATGGTTTTTGTTCCCCGTTTGGTTAGGAAGCTTTGTGTTTTAGTAAGGAAGAAGCCGAGAGGATTCATCAGTTGCTGGGAATCAACATTATTTTATTCTCAGAGCGCTGGATTTGCCTGGCCAGGGTTGGGATGGGGGAATCTCTGTTCCTGCGAGCAGAGGCACAACTCACACGATTTTTCCGCCCTGAGCTGCCACCATTAACTGGGAGCACCGGGGGCTGATTTTCTGACAAGTTCTGTGCAGGAGGTCAGGGCAGGGAGATAGAGCAGTCCCTTCTGGGGCTTAAAAATCAATGAGTCCGTGATTAAATGGCCCATGGAGGCCGGACACCGCAGGTTAAGGGAAAAGCAGCGATATCGGCGGCACTGGGTGTGGGGGCTGCAGCAGGAATTGCTCTTGCAGCTCCTCCAGGTCCTTGGACAACCCCCACACTTACCAGCGGAGGTGTTTCTGTCCAGGGGCTGGACCGGGGTGCTGATGTCTCTTTAGAAATCAGTTCTTAGGGGTTTTTTTTAAATGCTAACTGGGAAATGTGAGCACCTCTGAGCGCCTGCCTCGCACCAGCCCTGCCGTCCCACAGTTGTGCTGTTACATAAGGTTGTTTCTCAGGGCTCTAATGATGCAACAGCATTTATGGACCAATCTGGGTTCTCCCTTTAATGGCTTCCATAAAAAGCTCATTATTCCCTCCCCAGTCCCTGACTGATTTACATCCCCTCATCCCGGGCGTGTGCTCCGCTTTGGGCAGCCCTGAGCCTCACTCTCCTCCTTGCTAAATCCTGGCTCCTTCAGGCTGGAAAAGCCCTCCAAGGTCACCAAATCCACCCCTAACCCAGCCCAGCCCAGGCCACCACTGCCCCGTGTCCCCATCCCCACGGCTCCTGGATCCCCGAAGGGCTGGGGCTCCAGCACTGCCCTGGGCAGCCTGCTCAGGGCTTTATTCCTTTATTTTGGGTGGGAAATGTTTCCCCATATCCAGTCTAAACCTCCCCTGGTGCAACTTGAGGCCATTTATTCCAGCAGCCAGTGACTCTGGCTGGGACACTCATCCCAACACAGAGACTTGGCTTTTTGTGCTGCTGAGATCAGCAGGGAAGGGACAATCCCCTGTGTTTCTGCAGCTCCTGGGGATTTTCTCATCTCCTCGGAGCTCCTCTGCCACTCCTGGTGCCTCAGCCTGGCCAGGCAGGGTGGGAGCAGGGGGCTCAGAGAGGGAAATCACAGAGTGAACGATCTGAACCTGTCACCTGAGCCAGGGGTGCCACTGAAACACATCCTGGAAGCAGCCCTGGGTCCAGCCAGGCAGCTCCCCCTGCCCCGGCCCGATCACTGCCCTCGTGTCTTCTCCCCTGCAAGCCCTGACATTCCTCCTTTTGCATATTGGATTTTTTCTTTCTTTATTGGAGGGAGGGGCAGAGGGTCGGGACAGTTTTATGGCCGCTGTATTGATCAGTAAAATTTAATGTAATCCCTGCACTTACTGGGTGATCGTTACGGGGATGGAGAGCCGGTGAAATGTATTTTAAAAGAAATATTTTTCCATTTTATTTCCTCCCCATTTTACTTCCTGAGTCTCTCTTCTCTTCCAGTCTCCTCCTCTGCATCCCTTCAGAGATTTTTTGACTGTGTTTCCCCAGATTTCCATCGATTTGATTCAGTATTAGGAAAAGAGTTACCCAGCCTGTGTGGTGCTGGACTCACTCCCCATTCCCTCAGCTCTCACAGTTTCTGGATCCATGGAATTTTGTGTCTGCTGGGTTAGGACTCCCTCTGGTTTTATCCCAGCTCTCTCTGGAGCTCCTGTGGCTGCAGGACCAGGTGGGCTCTGCTGTCTGGTGCCCACTCCCTGCGCATCCTCATGGAGCAGCAGCCCAGAGCTGCTTCCCTGGCACGCCAGGGAGGTCTGGAGCAGAAAAACGACAGCTTGAGCTCCAAATTTACACAAATATCCCGACACTGGAGCAGCTTTGGTGGGTGCTGCTGAGAGGAGCTGCACCGTGGGTGGAACTCCTCCTCTGCACAGGGACTGCGCTTTGCCTGCCTGGCACCGAGCTCTGGGAGGTTTCTGTGGGTGACCTTGCGGCTCCGAGCGGGGCCGGAGCAAACCCTGGCTGCCAGCAGGGTGGGAAACCTCAGGGGGGCTCCTCCAGGCTCACCCCTGAGGAGGACGGGGCATTCGGAGCGAGGGCACTGCTCCATTGCCCCCTCACTCTGAGGGGAGAGAGCTGCAGCAGGACGGAAGGCAGCCACTATGGAAAATTATTGAAATTGTGACCAAGCTGTCTCCCTCCCCCTCTGCAGTCGCTCCTTGCAGTCACTCTGAGCAGCGGCGGGCAGAGCCACCGGGGCCCGCGGGCGCCTGGCTGCCTGCGCTCGCTGCAGAGCCCCGACACTGATTTATGTTTTGGTTAATTGTCTCCAGCCATTAGTCTGCTCATCCTTCTCCTCGTTAAAGATGCAGTCGCTGCTAATGTCTGTAAATGAAACACATTTCAAAGGCGTTGCTCCCAGTCTGGGTCTGGCTGAGCAGTCGCTGGGAGCTGCCACCTCCCCCGGCTCTGGGGGTGGCGTGTGACCCTCGGGGACATCTGTCAGCGCCTCTGTGCCCACCCTGGCTCACAGGCCACGAGCCAAAGGGGCCGAGGGCCTGGGGGCTGCCCCATTTGTCTCATCCCCTCCTGAAGTCCCTGCATCCCAGAGAACAGGCTGGGAGAGGGGTGCAGCAGCTGTGAGGGACTGGGATGGAGAGGAGGGACTGGAGTGAGGGACCAGCACGAGGGACAGGGCACAAGAGAGGACCAGAAGGAGCCTTGGAGCTGCTGGCTGCAGTCATGGCCCATCAGAGGCTCACGGTGCAGATGCTGCTCCAGAAGAGAGGATTGTTGCCAGAAATCAGGCCCAGGGGCTGCTGTGTGTCAGCCTGGCCAGGCAGGGGTGGGAGCCAGATCCCAGAGGAAAGGTCTTGGGAGGCTGTCAGGAACAGGGAGTCACTTCCCAGTTGGAAAGGAAATCTGGATGTGGCCCACCAGCCATGCTCCCTCTGGAATCCTGGGGAAGTTCGGGAGTCCATCCCTCCATCCCTCCCTCCATCCATCCATCCCTCCCTCCATCCCTCCCTCCCTCCATGCTCAGACCGTGTTCTCCCCCAGCTGCAATCACACCTGTGTTCCCCAAACCCTGAATTCCCAAACTGGGCGTTGCCATGGTGACCTGCAGCCCTCCAGGAGGCTCTTTGTCTCCTCCCTGACCTTTCAGGAGCTCTGGATCTCCCTGGAGCCCCCTTCCCTAATCCGGTTTTTAGGATACAGCATCGAGGCAGTGGCAGGGCTCAGACTTTAATCAGCTTGGGAGTGCCCAAGGCAGGGCTGGGCTGCACCAGGGCACCTGCAGGGCTCAGACCCAGCTCGGCACAGGGCAGGGCCCTGCCGGGGCTGCAGGGGAGCTCCCAGAGGGAATTCCTGCCCTGGGCACACCGGAGGGAATCCTCTGCATGGGCAGGACCAGCCCTCTCCAAGCCCCTCCACGTGGCTCCTTCCAGGTCCTGCAGGAACTGGGCTTTGTTGGGATGCCCAAAGGAATATCCTGGATCTTGCAGGAGGTCCTGCAAGGTGGATATTCCTCTGCCTGTTGTATTCCCTGCAAGCCTGCGAGGTGGGATTGGATAAACGCTGGACAGGGCCTCTTTTACAGGAGGTGGGAACAAAATTCCGCAGCTGGGAGTGAAGAACTGTGGAGTGGCTGGGTTGGAAGGGACCTTAGAGATGATCCGGTCGCATCAAAGGCTGAAATCCTTCAGCTGTGCAGAAAGAGATCTCAATTTTTTATAAAATCCTCTGGTTCCCATCCGTTCCCTTTTCTCCTTCCAAGGCTGAGCCCCAGCTCTGTCCCACCTCCCCTTGTGCCGGGTGTAGGACAAGCCCGGGACACCCCGGCAGCCTCTGCTCCAAAAGGAAAGGCCAAGGCAAAAGGAGCAGCTCCTGGGGAGAGTTAGATGTGTTAAAAGCTGTCTCAGCCTGTTTGCCTTATCTCGAGTCTTCCCTTTCCTCTCAGTGTCACCTTGGGGCTCAGTCTGCCTTGCAGCAAAGCCGTGTTTTCCTGGGATTCCTCCTGATTCCACGGGCAAACGGGGTGGAGTTCCGAGCCCGGAGCGTGCCCGTGACCCCGTGTGGTGTCTGCTCCTCTGTGGAGCTGGGACTTGCTGATGCACCTTTGTGACCATGGTGATTTTAATTCTAAACCCACGGAAAATCCCCTAAAAGCACAAGGTTTTGGGGGGAAGGAAAACACCGCTTGTGGTGTGGTGATGTTTCCTTCCACGGAGATCTTCTGGGTTCTGTTTTCACTGGATGCATCCCAGTGTTCTGCACTCTCGGAGTTGTGAGGAGCCGCTCCAGAGAGAGGGAGTTGCGTTTTCCTGGTGGATAAAACAATCCCTCCTCGCAGCCGAGCGTGTTTACACACCAGCACCGCTCTGGGCTCGATTGGGATGCAAGGCACCGTGCGAATGCAAAGATGTAATTATCCCATTTTTCTCTTCCCACTCCTGCCTCTCCCCCCTGCTCTCCTGGCTCCTCTCCTCCGCCCTTTCCGGGCCTTGTGCTGATGGCAGCGTTTATCTGCATTTGTCCTCTGTCCCTGACAGCCACTTATTGATTGGCATGATTAAAAAGAACTGATAATCACTTCACATTAATCCCATAAATGACTTAAGACACCAAAATATTTGCATAATGCATCTTAAAGGTGGCAGCTAAAAGAGGATAAGACCCAAAACTGCTTGGCACAGGAGAAATGGGCTTCCCACTCACCTGTGGGCTTGCTTAAGTAATGAGCCTCGTGCTTGCATAAGGAGCACTCTGAACTGCCTCAGGGGGGGAGATGCGATGGGTGCTCAGAGGCTTTGGGATCCCAGCATCCCTTCTCCCGCTGATCCCCCTGAGGGATGGGGGATCCCGGGGGGAATCACGGGGCTGTTTGTGTCTGCTGCCTCCCGTGAAAATCTGCAGCCAGACGCCCGCTGAAAGTACCTAAAGACTTTCTGTCATAAACTTATCTGATTAGCAGCGAGCTAGACACAGATTAGCCCCTGCTGCAGCCCTGGGGATGGGCGCTGGGAGCACCGGGATCTGCTCCAGGAGCGGGGGGAGCAGCGCTGGGGGATCGGGGGGATATTTAAGGCAGATCATTGCCCGGTAATTCTGCAGATAATGCACCCTCCGGGCTGCCCTGCCGGGCCCAGGTGAGGACACCCCGGTGGGTGTGGGAGCTGTGCTGGCAGGGCTGGGGGCTTTGGCATGGGAGGGAGGGAGCTGGGGCCGGGCAGGGAGGGCAGCAGGGATTCCTGTCCTCCTCTCCAAGTGTCTGTGACTCTCCTGGCTGTCATCTTCCCTTCAGAGAGGGGGCAGGAAGGAAACCAGCCCCGTTTAGGTGCTGGGAGGACGGGGAGTTCAGCATCTCCTGCAAACAGACCAAAGGGAGACGTTCCAGCACTGCCAGCTCCTGCCACGGGTCCCACCTTGTTCTTCCTCCTCACTCTTTGTAGATCACTTATTCGGAAATATTTTGCAACTGGAGAGTGGTTTGCCAGCAAAAGCATTCACCACCGAGCTGCAGTATCTGCTACAGTGAATTGTTTTTTGTGTTCTTTCTCTCCACAGAAGGAAAAAAAAAATAGGAAAAAAAAAATACTAAACCAGCCTAGTTAGCAGCAATGTGATGCAAGGAGAACAGGCAAAATAATGCTGAATTGCTCGAGCACAGTCTCTTTTCCCAGAAGGAAGAGCATTGTTTCAGGATCTGTTGGAGGGAAGAGTTGAAAATGGGTTTTGTAAATAACTCTGTCCCCTCAGCTCTGAGTAACGCTGCTGTCCGGGCTCGTGGTGGGTTTCTCTCTGAGGAGAGAAACTATTATTCAATCAAATCAAAAAGCCTTTTGTCCCAGCAGTGATGGAATGGAAAAACTTAGTTTTTTAAGAATAGAAGGGTGGCAACTGATAGAAAACTATCAGTTATTTCAGTTCAAGTTTCCTATTAATTCTGGAGCAGATCTGCCAATTCCTACACTTTCAGTTTTTCCATCCTAGATGTGAGTCCTGGCCCACGCAAGTTATATCTGGCAGGGCTGGAATCAGCAGCTCTGGCAGCTGCAGGGTCCTTGATGGGAAATGAGAGGGAAGCTTGGGAAGGGCTCCGCACTCCCCAAAATCGAGGAGAGGTTACGGAGGCACCCCGTGGGTGGGAGGCAGGGAGGGAGGGAGGGAGGGGGGACCTCTCCTGCAATCCAGCAGGGCTGGAGCACACAGAAGCCTCTTCCAGATGTGCTCACACAGGGGAAACTCGGTTCTGGGGGGGCACATGGGATTTCCTTAACGTGGGGTTCTTGTGCTCTGCCGCAGCCGCGACAGCGACCTCTCCACCATCATCTCCAACCTGCACCAGAGCCGCCAGCTCGTTATGCCAGAGACCCAGAGCCGCTGCGAGTTCAAGAGGAACAGCCTGGACGTGGGGCTGGCAGCAGCAGGTGAGGGCTGGGGCACGTCCTGCTGCCCCGGGGTTGTGTTTGCCCTCCCCTCCCTCGCGCTCCCCCCTTCATTTTCCTCTTGTTTTTCCTCTGTGTGTGTTGCGCTTTAGCCATAGGAAGGTTTTTAATATTCTGGCTAAAGATGAAGGTGGAAAGGATTTCATGGCGATGCTGAAGCCCTTTGGAGGTCCCAGCCCTGTGTTGTTCTCAAATCCAGTGGTCTGTGTTAAAGGAGCTTGCGCCAGCACAGGAGTGAAATGTCCCCAGGGCTGGTGCCAAGTGAAGCAGAAAGGCCTTGCAGAGAGCATGATTTGATTTGTAATTTCATTAATCAGAGGTTCCCCACGCTGCTGCCGGGCCTGCCAGCTCCTTTGGGAGCGGGATTGTTTGGGTTTCTAGTGCTACCTGGCTGGTTTGGGGTTGTTCCCCTGGTTTCGGCTCCACAGTGTGAAAACAGAAATGTTCCTGTGGGATCCTGCCCTGGGACTCCCTGGATATCGGGAAGGGAGTGTGGGGAAGGATGGGCTGGTGGCAAATGTGCAGAAGTCAACAAGTGAGGCTCTGGAATAAAAAAACCCCCAAGATCTGCTTGTTGATTGCAGGATCCTTCAATTATAAATGAAAATCAAGGAAAACTGGGATTTGTGTCAGGGTTTATCCCTGCCCTCCCAAACCAGAGCTGGATCTCTCTGTGTGCCAATAGAGGCCTTTTCTGAAAACCTGTCTGCTCGTGGATTTGTCTGTATTTTCTGTGTCAGTTACTCTGTTGAGCGTGCAAATGAACCCCAAATCCAGAGGGAACACCACGCCTGGCACGCTTTGGGAATGCCTTTGGAGGGTGAGGACTGAAATAACCCCTTCAGTCCCATATGTGCCCGGGGGGGTTTGTGGTGTCTGCACCTCAGCCATGGGCAGCTCCCAGGCTTCGCTCTCACAGCTGAACCTCCGATCTCATCGTGAACAATCTTCCAAAAGCCCCTTTCCCTGCCCAGCTCCAAAAGCCAAGGTGGCCACAGATCCGTGTTTCCCTCTGACCCTGCTCAAGCCTGTGTGGCTCAGCTGACCCTGGATGTCAGAACGGGTTTCAATATTGTTTGCTTTGCAGAGAAACTGCTGGGCTTGATCAGCATTGCTGGAATTCTTTGAGACCTGTGGCATTCCAGAAATGCAAAGGGTTCTTCTCATTCCCGTCAGAAGAAAAGATGAGATGAAGAAGCTCTGATTCCTGTTGGTTAGAGGTGGTGTTTGAGGTGCTCTGGTTCGTTTCCTAAATTCAGAAACAGTAAGGAATTGCCTCAAGTTGTGCCAGGGGAGGTTTGGGTTCAATATTAGGAAACATTTCTTGAGGGAAAGCTTTGGAAGAGGCTGCTCAGGGCAGTCACCACCCCTGGAAGTGTTCAGGTAACCTGTGGATGTGGCACTTGGGGACATGGCTTAGTGGTGTTGGGTCAGTGGTTGGGCTGGGTGATCTCGGAGGTCTTTTCCAACCTTAGTGATCCCATGAAATATTCCATGAGTGAAAAAGAAGAGGCTCATGCACACCAGAGGCCCCCAAGCCAGTGACAAAGCTCTTGAGGACACGACAGGGTTGGGGTGTTCAACAGGAGGTGACTGGAGAAGAGTCAGATGGGGCTGGTGGGGAGAGGAGGTGTCTGAAGGGACAGGGGCTGTGTCCCCTCTCCCCAGGGCCAGCTGCACTCTGATTCCCCTGCAGAGCCTCTGCCAGCCCTGAGAGCAGAGCTGGTGCTGTCCCCGTGTCACCACCCCGGGCTCGAGGGGCCAGCACAGGACGTGCTGGGCTTTGGGGCTGAGCACTGCTGGGCTGGCTTTGCTGGCAGGGCTGGGAGGGGAGCGGGGCGATCACGAATCGCTCCAGACAGGATTTTCAGAGGTGGTGCTGGGTTAGTCTGCAGGACTGGTTGTTGTTTAAACCATTTTGTTCCAGCAATGAGGGGAGAAGAACCTTGCCCCCAGCTCTCTGCCCCGTCTGCCCCGGAGAACAGTTCTGTGCTCTGGGTTATGAGAATCTGCCCCTCAGAAAGGCACCTGGAGATAAACAATGCTGAATAAATGATGCTGGTGCCATTAGGTTCAAGAAGCCCCGCATCACTCCTGGCTGGGAGCTGCAAGGCTCTCCCGGGCCGCTGGGATCTGCTGCTGAAACGCTTCTGTTGCTGGTTTATGGCTGAAGTGGGGCCCATGGTCCCAGCGGGGACAGGAGGAGCTCTCCAGAGGCTCCGCCGAGCTCAGAGCACTGCTGGAACGGGACTGGCCCGTGCCTGGGCCTTCCCAGCTGTGCCTGAGGTTCGGCACAGGATCGGCAGCAAGGACAGCACAGATGGCAGAGATTTGCTTCTTGCCAGCCCACGGGGGCAGCAAAAAGGCTGAGGCTGGCAGGGTTGGCTGGTTTGTGATTAATTCTCAGGGAATTCCTTGACTTGTTGTTACAGCCAGGATTAGAGGCGGTGCTGTCGTTTCGAACAGCGTGGACTGGAAAATCGGCAATGTTACTGGATCTGGAATGGTCCTTGAAACGCAGAAAGGGGCTGAAACCAATGAAAAATAATTGTGTGTAGGTCTGGGGCTTTTCTGACTTCAGGAAGGTAGGGAAGGCTGCAGCCAGGGCTCAGGCCAGAGCTGCCTGGGGCTGCTGGGGTGAGGTTGGCTCCCTATGCAGGGAAGAGGGGTGAGCCAGCCCCTTGGGGCTGCCAGCCCGCACAGGGAACAGGGAGAACCCACCCAGAAAAGCAGCTCTGGTGATTCCTAAAGCCCCCAGAACAGTTTCCCTACAAACCATGAGTGGTTCTCCTCGGCTGACCCTGCAGATGATTCCCTGCTGTCCCTGCTGCCGAGGTGGTTCTGCGCTGGGGAGTGCTGAGATCTCTCCTTGGTGCCAATTAAACTGCAGCCACGCTGGGGGTGGGAGGCAAGGAAGAGAGGAAAAGTGCATGGAATGGGGTCTGTGCTTTCTTGGGAACACGTGGGGGCAGCTGAGGTTTGGGAAGAGGCTTAGGGACGTCTGCAGAGGTGGAGGAGTGACCCCAGTGCTGGGGGGAGCAGGCTGGGAGGGCAGGGAGGGCAGGCAGGAGCCTGAGGAAGGGTCCAAAGTCACTTCCAGCAGCTCAGATAGAGGGGAGGCAGCAGCCAGGGCCCAGACTGGCACCACGAGGGAGAGGGGAGGATGGCATGAGGAGCTTTTATCCTGACTGAGAGACACACAGAGGGCTGAGCAGGGCCAGGGCTGCCTGGCAGAGCAGAGCCGGGCGTTGGCACATCAAACAGGGCTTTAGAGCCCCTCCCAGCAGCCCTGGTGTGGCTGTCAGCAGGAGCAGCCCCCTCTATCCGTTCTGTCAGGGCCTGGAGTGGGGAGGATGGAGCAGCCTCAGAGGGTCTCAGAAGTGCCTTCCCCTCCCGGGTGTGTGTGCTTTGCACGCTGCTTTAGGGCCTGAACCAGCGTTTTCCCACAGAGTCCTGGTCCCGAGGCTCTAATTCATTCCCCTCCTGCAAAAAAACTCCTGTTAATTTCTCCTCTTTCTCTCCTCAAACACCCTCTGTTCTGCAGTGCCAGATTTCATGAGTTTCCAGTTGCAGTAGGACTATTTGCATGGATAGAAGTGGAGGATTCAGGCTCCCTCATGCTAGAGGAAGGTGGGTAGCTCTTCCCTCTCTTCCTTCTGCCCCTCGTGCCTGCAGGGCGTTGGTTTGGTGGCTGGAGGTGGTCTGAGAGGGCACGGAGTGGAGACACGGCAGAGCCTCAGCTCCTGCCCCAGCAGGGATGAAATCACAGTGGTTCTGTGTGAAATACCTGGGGCTGAGCTGCCCTTGGCTGTGGTGTGGGAAGCAGCAGCAGGGCAGAGCTCCCAGAGAGCCTTTTCCAGGGGATTTTGGGCAGTGTGATGGGAAGGACAATCCCAGAGAGCCTTGGCCCCAGAGCAGGGATGTCCTCGGTGTCTTCACCTGCAGCGATTGCTGTGGGGATGCCCCGTGATGGGGACAGTGTGACACCTGTGTCCCCACTTCAGGAGCCCTGCTCCCTTAGGGGCCATTAATTCCTGGTGCTTCTGCAGCCCTGGAAAGGCAGAGTTCACCCACACGTCTCAAAAACGTCCCGGAACTGCGATTTCCCTCTGGGAGATCATTTGTTCTGTGTTCGCCCTCTTGTCTCATCCTTCCACTTGGTGCCCTTCTGACCAAGCAAGGGAAAAGGAGGAATTTTTGGGCTGTAAAGAGATTCAAATTGAAGAATTTGGGGTTTTTATTCACAAGGCAGTGCTCGTAACTCCTGACCACGCGGAGTCGTCTCACTCTCTGTGGGCCTGGCCCTGGATCCTGTGTCCCTGCCCTGGCCGTGGGGGCCTTGCAGTGACCTCGTTTGGCTTTGCACTGAGACCCAGAGCTTTCATATGCTAAGGAGGAGTTAATATTGGGGCTGGAAAAGAATTGGGATCAAGGATGTTGCAGCTAATGGTTAGAGACAGGATCCCAGCGAACGGCTGCTCTCGGGGCGCGGGATAATGAGCCGGGCTGCAGACATGTTTTCATTTAACTAAGCCAAACAACAGGGAAAAAAAGCAGCAGCCTTTATTGGACTGCTGCCTTAAATTGAGCAGAAAATCAGCACCAAATGGGCATCCAGGAGCTGGAAGCCCAGGCCCTGTTGTTGACGTGTTTTCCCGTGAAGGACAATTGTTTACCTTGGCAACGTGAGGGTCGAGGCTCTGTCACTGCTCTGCGTGCTCTGGGCCTGGAGCTGGAGCACTGTCCCCTCTCTGTGCTCTATTTAAGTTCATTTCTATGTCTCCTGGAGCCTTGCAGGAGTGGGAGGTAACCAGCAGCCTTTTGTAACACAAACGGAGCTCTTGGGAAGTGAAGGGAAAATGGGAAAAGCCAACATGGGAGCGTTTCCTTCGGCTGTGCCAGCACAGGTCAGTGCAGGGGATTTCTCTGGTTCAGGGTTTGTTCTTGGCCGTCACTGCTGGAGGACAAGGAGCCCAGGCAGTTTAGGGCCCTGTTCCTGGAGCTCAGTTAAGGTTGGAAAAGACCTCAAAGACCATGGAGGCCGAGCTGGGCAGGGGTTTGAGCCTGCTCCTTGCAGGAGGCTGCGTGTAGGACAGCTCGTGTTTACCTTTGGGTGCGTTGTGGGGTTTTGAGGGGTACCTCCCTCACTTTGAGGGAAGGGCTGCCACAGCTGGGCTGGGCAGGGGGAGTCCCTCAGCCCCCTCTGTGCCTGGTGGGGACAGGGATGGGCTGGATCCACCAAACCCACGGCCGGCGCGCGCAGCAGCTTCGAACCTCCAGCAAACGCTGACTCCTGCTCCTCCTGCTCCCTTCCCTGCAGCTCTGCGAAGAGCGAGATCATCCTGCTTCCAAAAATAACCTCTCCCCGCCCCCTGCCTCCACCTCCTTTGCCAGGTGCCTTTCCAGGCAGCTGGGGAAGAGCCGAGAGCCGATCGTGTGCCGTGACACCTCCCCGGTGTTCTGTACAGACATCCAGGAGCGTGGCCCCTGCCTTGTCCGCCCTGGCTGCTGGGCACAGCTGGCAGTGTCCTCGCTGCCCTGGCTGCTGGGTGGCACCTGGGCACAGCTGGCAGTGTCCCCGCTGCCCTGGCTGCTGGCTGGCACCTGGGCACAGCTGGCAGTGTCCCCGCTGCCCTGACCCTGCACGAGTCCAGCCATGTCCCAGCGCTGGGGTTTGGCCCTGCTCCGGCCCCAGAGCCTGCGTGTGCCCGTGTCACCGGGCTGGGATGCTGTGGGTCAGTCCTGCACAGCCTCCTGCCCCTGCTGCTCTGGGGGACAGCTCTGTCCCCTGTCCCTCCTCAGAGCCGTGGGGCTGCACAGCTCCCGTGGGGAGGAGCTGCTGCTCTGCCCCCTGCTCCTGCCAGGGCTGCCCAGTGGGTCACAGTGACAGGGAGGGACGAGTCCTGCTGAAGGGAAAGGGGTGCAGGGACCTGTCTGTGTTGGAGGACATACATGGAAATGTTGCCCCAGGCTTTGGGGTGGATGCACTTGAGAGAAATCCACCAGGAAAAGAGCCCTGGGCACTGAGAGCCCCAGGGCAGTGTGTGAGTGACCTGGGCAGTGTGTGAGTGACCCGGGCAGTGTGTGAGTGACCCTGGCACTGCCCAGGGCAGTGTGTGAGTGACCCTGGCACTGCCTTGCCTTGAATTCCTGCCAGCTCAGCCGTGCCCCAGCCCTGCCCCGCTCGTGTGCCCCGGGGCTGATCCAGGCTGGATCTGTGGCTCTGGTTTGTGAAAGGTCACTGCTGGTTTGTTTGTTCTCCCTCCCGCTGTCCCTGCACGTCGGGGTGAGCCCGGAGTTCCCCACAGGGGCTCAGGAAAGAGCTCACAGCTCTTTTCCCTCTGCTCAGCATCTCTGGTGACTCTCCGTGGTTCTTGGCCTCTCAGTGCAAGTCAAGGAGCTGGGTGGGGATTTTCTCAGGGTTAAACTGTGGGTCTGTCACCGTGGGGAACAGGAGTGTGTCCTGTCCCCAGGTACAGCTCCTGGTTTCACCCCGTGCAGGGAGTGAGCAGTGCTTTGTGCCAGACATGGGCAGACTTGGCAAGAGTTGTTTAAGGGTGGAGGGGTGGGCACGGGAAGGATTTTACTAAAGATTTGCTGGGAGCAAGAAGAGGGTCAGCTGCCTATTTCATTCATTTTTCAGCTCTGCACAATCTTTTTGTTCCCAATTCCTTTTCTTCCCTTTGCTTCTTTCCCCTTTCCTGCTCTTTCCCCTCCTCCTCGCATTTCTTTCTTCTCAAGCCCTTTTTTCCCCCACTTCCTTTTCCATTCCCAATCCCCATCTCTCTCTCACACACACACCCACACACACCCACCCTTCTTCCTTTCCTTTTCTCCTCCTCCTCAGTTCCTTGTCCTGGTCCCTGCCCTCCCTTCCCCACTCCCTCCCTCTCCCCAGCTCCTGGGGAAGAAGACAATTTGAAGGTTTTCCGCTCGGCTCTCAGCTGAGAGGCTCCTTCCCTCAAGCCAATCAATGGGAGCCTTTCAGCCCCACTGGGGCTTGGCAAACATGAGATCAATAAGTTATTAGCACCATTCTGTCAGCTGTAATGTGGAGATTGATCGGGGCCGGGGCTCCTGCTTGCTGCCTGGCACTTCCCCAGCCTGATAAAGATGACAGATTAAGGGAATAAGAAAAAGGAATTAAGGAGTCTGGCTGTCAAAGCTGTCACGGGCTGGAGGAGCAGCGTTTTTTTCAGGGGCTGAATGAGTGCAATTGGACATTTAAATGGTGCTAAGGGGGTACAGCACCACCAGCAGCTCTGCTGGAAGTCGCTGTCCTCGGCCTTCCCCGTGCCGAGGAAACGCTGGGAGCCTTGGGAAGGAGCAGCCGGGCTGGGTCCCGGAGGGAGCCCCGGGCTCCTGAGCACCCAGGAGCCTGCAGAGGGACAGGGACGCTGTCCCTGCCTCCCCCGGTGACAGGTGACCTTCTCCAGGGCTGAGGGGTCTCTGTGCCAGGGGAGTGGTGCCAGCTCTCACAGCTTTTCAGCACAGATACATAAATTGGGGCCAAACAAGCTTTGCCCAAGAGGTTCATGGTCACAGAATCCCAGACTGGTTTGGGTGGGAAGGGACCTCAAAGCCCATCCAGTGCCAGCCCTGCCACGGGCAGGGACACCTCCCACTGTCCCAGGCTGCTCCAAGCCCCGTCCAGCCTGGCCTTGGGCACTGCCAGGGACAGGGAGTTCATAACCTGTGTGTTGGAACTGTGCTCAGGTCTCTGACTGAGCAAACTTCCCCCTTCTGCTGCGTCACCCACTGGAACCTGCTCCTTTCCAGGCAGGAAAATGAGTCTCCGCAAGGCCTGGACTCGCAGCCGCTCTCCCAGCTGCGTTCTTCAAATCTTTTCTGAAAGAAAGTTGGGAATCACAAGTTTGTGATTGCTAAAAAGCCTCTCTGCAGCATATAAAATTAATTCAGATCTCTCTTAAGTGCAGTATATCCTTTCCATGAGCGTTTTTCATACTATGAATATTTACCACCTTTCTGTGGCTTTGGTGCATGCTGTAAAAATGAATTTTGTAAGAACCTGGGAGCCAGGGGGATGTTGGAGCACCTTCCCTAATAAACAGCTTCGTTCCAGACAGGCAGCAGGATGGCTCCAGCATCTCCTGCACCTCCCTGTGTTTCACTCCTTGGGATCTGGAACACTGGACATTCCCTTCAGGTGCTTTGCTGCAGCTGGGGAGATGGAGCGTGAGGAGGTGGGAAGCGGCAGGATGCTGTGGATGGTGGGAGGAGAGGCAGATGGTCCCGTGGAGCTGAGGAAGGGGATCCAGGCTGCTTCCCGTGCCCAGGAAAGGCTGGCTGGTGTGTTATCCACTGGGAATCCTGCTCAGCTCCCTCCTTCCCGTGTGCTGTGGTTAACTGGCATTTGGGGAAAGGTCGGTGACGCTGAAGCAGCCTTTGGGGTGCTCCTGTGAAATGCACTGAGCTCAGAGTGGTGATGGGCACTGGCTCTCCTTGGAGCCCTTCTCTGCTGCTGAGAGCAGTGACTGCACAGCCAGTCTGAGCCAAAGGCCTCTGAAAGTGAGCAAAAGAGAGATAACTCTGATTATTCAAGTGCATCCTCCTTGCTTTGCAGTGAGAGCCCATTCCTGTGTCCCACCCCCGCCTCCCCTTTGTTTCCTGTTTTTCTTTCTGTTTCCAGGAGTCCCTGGTCCCGGGGAGCTCACAGGGTGATGCTGAGGGAGGGTTCACAGACACCCTGGGCTGTGCTGGGGACAGTCCTGTGCTGCCTGTGCTGTCAGGCTGCTCCTGCACGGCAGCACTGCCAGTCTGAATCTGAGTGACACCAGCAGGCAGATAAAGGTGTGGGGGCAGAGGAGCAGCGAGATAACCCAGGGCAGCCGCTGAGGCTGGGGCCTGCTCCTGCCATGTCCCTGCCACCATTAACGGGCCTGCTGGGAGGGGGATGCTGCCTTTATCTCGCAGCTGGTTTGGCATTCCCTGTGCAGAGACCCAGCAATATTCCCCGTCCCCTCCTTCCTTGCTGGAGCTCTCCCTGCTCTGGTATTGTTCCAGGATCCCAAATCCCAGAAGCTGACTGCTCCCCTGCCCCCAGCTTCCCCAATAATTTTTTCCCCCCATTCTTGTTGCCCTCAGTTAAATTACGGCCCGTTATTCCCATGACCTTGTGCCTCCCCCTGCCTTTGTTCCGTGGATTCCTGCTGGATTCCATCCTCCCGATGGATCCCCCTCTCCCGCCAGCCTTTGTTGGGAGCAGCTCTAGGCCTGCTGAGCCCCAGCAAGCTGGGGCAGCTCCTCACAAAAGGCCATGGCTGGGAGAGGGAGTCCCCAGGGTGTCCCCAAACCTGTTGTGTTGGACACAGGGACAGGAGGAGCGGCCGGGATGGGGCTCCAGGCTCGGCTGAGCAGAGCAGCTCCTCTGGTGGGAGCCTGTTCGTGCCAAAGGAAAAGGGGAAGATGCTGCCAAGACATCTCAGACTGGCCAGTGGGGATTGTCTTCTTCAGGGCTGGAATTAAGAGCAAGGGAGGATGTTTTCCCTCTCTTAAAATAATGGGAACGGAGGTGGAAGAGGGGCTCTGGTCTTGCTGGATGCTGGCTGGCCGAGCCTGGGTGGTTTCCCATGGAAGTTGGCTCCGTTCTCTGTTTACTCAGGACTTCGTGGTCCAAGAAGCTTTCAGAGCAGACCCAGTGCTGCGCACGGGGAGCGTGAGATAGGTCTCGATCTCTTCCCATTGTGCTGCAGCAGGAGCACAGTGCAGGAGCATTTGGTGGGTCCCTCGGCCGAAATCGGGGCCCTTTGTGGCCCATTTGATGTTGGGAGGGCAAAAACCTTGTGAGCACCTCCCTGATTTCCCTCCTCCAGGTGGTCCCTGTGCTCAGCTCTCACCGTGAGTGTCCTTGGTGCAGACTCCCTGCGAAGGGTGGGGACAAAGCCCCTCTGTCTTTGGGGAAGCCTGGGGATAGGTTTTCTAATCTCCCCAGACTTAGGCTCCCAAGTCCTCTCCTCAAAGCTGATCAGGAGGCTTGGGGTTCTTAGATGTGTCGGTGAGGATGACTCTTAAGCCAGGCAGCTCTGCTGAGTGCGGGGAGGCCGAGGATTAGAGCAGTGCAGGAGACAAAATAACCCCCCCAGGCTGGCTGCCACACCAGCTGCTTTGTGGGGCCGTGCCCACATCCTTTCTCCTGCTGCTGCAAAGCCTGGGGTGATCCCCGTGCTGGGGACAGAAGCGCTGTCCTGCTCCAGCTGCTTCCCAGCCCCGTCTCCATGCCCCACTGCAGGAGTGCAGCAGGTGAGTGCTGGGCTTCCCATGGAAGAGGGCAAGGAAAAGTCCACTCTGGTTTCTGCAGCTCTGGGGGAAAATGTTCGACTTTGTCTCCAGATCCTCCCTCGGGGTCGCTTCCCGTGCTGCCGTGCCAGGCCAGCAGGAGCCTGGGATGTGATGTGGGATTTGGGGACCTGCGTGGGAGACCTGGGGAGGGGTTTTGTGCTCAGGGCTGTGCTGCACTGACGGCAGTGGGCGATCAGTTTGCCCGGGGCTTCCCCCAGCCCCCCTCCCTGGTGATACTGCCTGGCCTGGCTTCATAACCCTCCAGTTCCACTGATAATGTCTTTCATTTTCAGCTGTAATATTAAAAAACCGCCCTGGTTTAGCTTCCTTTCAAGTGCAATGCTTTGTAAGAAGGCAGGAGAGGGGAGGCACAAGCGGGGATTTGGGGAACAAAACCCCGACCATCCCTCCCCATCCTTTCAGGTGGATGTTGCCTTTTGCAGGTGCTCGGGCTGAGCAAAACCTGTCTTGGGGCTTTGTGGTCGATGAGCAGCAAGGCACTAAATGCACAACCTGTGTCTGGGAGGGTGCTGACACATCCAGGAGCTGCTCTGCCAGCTCATTTGCAAAACATATTTGGTTTTGCTGCCGCTGCTGCTGCCGCTGCTGCAGCAAAGTCAGGGGGAGATGGACTGTGGCCGCTCCCACCTCGGTGTCCTGCTCTTTGTGTGAGGGCAGAGAGGGGTTGTTTGGATGGCAGGTGGAGATGCAGGGCTGGATTGGGAGTGCAGGGTCCCGTGGAGGGGCTGGGCAGGTGGCAGGGGGGTGGCAGAGCTGCGCACAGGGCTGAGGTGGCGAGGAGGAGAGGATGGGTGCTGGGGCACCAACACCTCGCTGAGGTTGTGCCCTGGGAGTTCACTGAGTAATTAAAGCAGGCGGGACCTGCCTCTGCTCTGCCTGCAGCTCAGGAAGCAAAGATGGCGTTTGACTTCTTAAAACGTTGGGCTGGGGCTCAGAAAATTGGGGTTCAGTCCTGTGCTCTGCTCCTGAGTCGCTGCATTTGGGGTGGGCTGTTACACGTTTGTGATGGTCTTTATGGTGATCTTTATTCCCTTTTCCTTGCTTACTGTATCTCTTGTGGGTTTAGTCCCCACACTTCTGGGGCCAGAGGCGTCTCTGCCACACTGCAGGGCTTTGCCTTAACTGAAGAAATAAATAAAAAAGAGGAAACGTTTCATTCTGTGATGTCACTGGAAAACTGCCGGGGGCAGCCCAAACCCAGACTCGGCGCGTGGGATTCGGCGCTGGGGGACGAGGTGAACCTGAGGTGCTGGGAGGATCCCCCTGGGGACGAATGTGGGACCTCTCTGGAGAGAATCTGGACTGTGTGGAATCCGGACCCCTCTCCCCGTGGCACAGGGTGTCACACCTGGCTGCTCGCCTGGGGGGCTGCCGGGGCACAAGGTCGGAGGGAGCTGCCGTCAGTTCACAGTTCCTGTGTGATCCTGGTCTTGCCCTGCCCCGGTGCAGCCGGCTGGGAGGGAGATGGGGCTGCTGACGTGCGTGGGAATGGCATGGGAATAGCTGGGAATAGCTGGGAATAGCTGGGAATAGCAGGGCCCGGCGCGAGCCGGAGCGAGCGTCTGCCGGCAGATGGGCCCGGGGGTGGGAGAGGAACAGCGGGAGGGAAGCAGGGATGGGGGAACGAGGTGCCTTGGCAGAGCTGTGAAACCCAGGAATCTTCACTGCTCACATTCCAACTGCTGTCACATGGACCCCGTGCTTCTGTCACCAGTTCTTTTCCATGGAGACTCCTCTGCCTCCAGCCCTGCTGGGCTCTGCTGCCTCCTGCCCGGGCTGGGAGGGGCGGGCGGAGCGATGGGACTCCTGTGCTGTTCCAAAGCCACAAATCCTGGCTGAGAACAGTCCCGAGGAGGAGCAGGATATATGATCTTGGCCTCCAGCACGGAGGGTTTGCAGTATCAGGGTAACGTTTCCAGGAAAATCAGCATGAAGGATGGAGCGTTCCAGGGGGAGGGAGCTGGTGCCTCTGGTTGTGCTCTCTGGCCAGGTACCTCCGAGCTTGGGGAGCTGAGCGTGGCTGCGGAGGAGTTATGGAAGGGGTAAACTGAGGCAGGAGGGGTGAGGAAATCCCGTCCTGTGGACAGGCTGACTCGGCCCCTGGGATGTGAAGTGCTGGGAAAGCTCCAGCGCTGTCGCCGGTGCTGCTGTCCTTCCCTGGCTCTCCCCAAGTCCCCCCGTTTTGTTGTGTCTCCTTGGCTTTGGGCTCTGCGCGGTCACGAGCCTCTGCCTCGTCTCCCAGTGCCGCTTTTGCCGAGGGATTTGGTGACAGGGTCGTGGCAAGCCGAGTTTGGAGGCAGCTTGGGCTCTCCAAAGCCTTGAAATGCCACTTGGAACTTGGCAGAGCTGCCGGATTGCTCCTCGGGCAGAGGCACCTGCTGGGGCTGCTCTGCTCAGCCCCGTGCTCTGATCCCCCGATAAATCCCTGCCACGGCAGCAACCTGGGCTGCTCAGCTGCATTCCAAGTGATGGGGAGTGATCCTGAGTGCAGGGGACAGTTGCTTGGCTGGAAATGTCCCCTGGAACAGCGATAATGTTGTTGTTGTTATAAATAGGACCGAGGGGGTTTGTAACCTTCCTTAACCCCCACGTTTCGGGCACATTGCAGCAGCCCGGCTGTGCTGGGGCTCACGGGCAGATCCAATCCATTCTCACTCAAATATGCTGCTTGTTTGTGAGATTTTTTTTTATTTTTTTCCTTTCTTTTAAGATGCTGCATCTTTAACAAGCCCTTGATAGATGAGGATTTGATGCTCGCAGTGACAAACAGGCTCTTCCTTCCTGCCCATATGCACCATCATGCTTTCAGTTTCCCCAGCGTTATTAGGGGAGGATATTGATTCGAAATCTGCTCGGGGACGCTGTAATTGTGTATTAGAGATTTGGTGTTGGTTCGGAGGGCTGCAGTAATGCAAAAGGCTTGAGTGTTTCCGTGCAATCCAGAGGGGGAAGATTGCTGAGGACCTTGAGGTTTTGAAGGAGGAGGGGGGAGGGAGGGGGAGAGACTGAGAGAGAGAGAGAGACAGAGAGAGAGAGAGAGAGAGACAGAGATACTGTGGTAGGAAGATTCAGAGATCTGTTGTGCTTTTTTTTTTTTTTTTCCCTCCTGTGTTGTTTTTTTCCTCCCCTTCCTCTCCCCCAGTTGCTTTGCATCAGGGCATGAAAGGAGTGGAAACACCGGGGGGACAAAAGGCACCAGAGCAAATGATGAAACTCAGTAAGGAAATCAACTGGATTCAGAATTTATGGCTTGAAAACGTTGCATTGATCAGTGTATGAATAGTCATTATGTGCTTTTGGGCTGCGTGATTAGGAAAGCAGATCAAGGCTCTCAAGATGATGATTTTTCTTACTTTCATTTTTTTTCTCTCTCTGCTTGTAATATCTGTGTGTGTGTCTGTGTGTCTGTGTGTGTGAGAGAGAGCAGCAAAATACCAAAGTCTCTCTGGTCGCTCCTGCACAGAGGAAAGTGCAGCCTTCTCTGACACTCAGCTTTCTCATCTCTCTCCTAGATGAAATTTTAGGCAAGAGAAGAGTATGTTCTCCCAACAGCAGCAGTGAGTGTCCTTTAGAGAGCAAGAAAGCCCGAAGTGAGTCCCCAAAGGGTAAGTGCTGCTTCTCCCTCCCCCATCCCCTTCCCTTTCTTCTCCTTTCCCGTGAGTGGAACTTAATTGAAATTAAGGAGGGAGGGCTGTGGGGTGGGAGCTGTGTCTGGCACTGGGGGTGCAGGAGGAGGCGACCAGGGCTCTGTTTTTCCTTTATCTCCTCCGAGGGAGCCTCGCAGGGCAAGAAAGGGATTGCCTCTTAATTACAGTAATTGCTCGATGATTAAAAAAAAGCAGGCTGCAGCCTTTGAGGTGGATTTTAGGGGTGTTCCTACTTTTTCAGGCAGAATGTCTTGATTACATGTTTAATATAAAAGGTACACACGGGCTTATCGTGCTGGCATCTGCTCCTTTAAAGGGAAAAAAAGGAGCCTGTCAGGGAGAATGGGGCTGCTGAGTTTTCTCTTATGCATTTATGGCACCGTTCCTATAGAGATGGAATCTGCAGAAGGTTTCTCTATTTAGGGTTTGGTTTGTTGTTGTTGGTTTTTTTTTTGGTTTTTTGTTTTTTTATCTCTTGATTTGCCTTCCAGTTCTTTCCTATAAACGCGATTTTTAAACTTTCTTTACGACTGGCAAAGTGGGCTGGGTAATGGAGCCTGCAGTTAATGAGTTTGTCTCCAGGTTGAGTAAATGAGGTTTTGCAGGCCGTTTACTTAAAGGCTTTGTTGTTAATATCAGACTAATTAGCTGTCAGTAATACCCACCTCCATCCCTGCGCCCAAACCCGCACTCTCTGGCCACTGAAAAACCCCAAAGCAGAGTAGCTGTGGGAAGCTGGATCCTGCTCCCTGCGCTTGGAGTCCAGCTGAGACTCTTCCAGGGGTGGATTCCCAATACCCCATCCAGGGAATCTCGCAGGGCACTTCTTGCAGCAGTTTGTCCTGGAGCCTTCTTAACCCACATACTTCATATTGTGCTTCATGGAGATCCATTGTGGAGACCTGTCCTGCAGCCAGGATGTTCCTGCTTCTGCCCTTCTCGTGCCCAAATGATGATCTGAAGGCAGAATGCTCTGAGAGGATGTTGAGTGCTGGTGTCACCACTGAAAACACCAAATCCTCTCTGATGTAACCCTGTTAACTCTTGTGTAACAGCAGAAGTGCCTCAGATTCTCCTGGGAACCCTTTCAACTGCTCCTCTTTATCTGTTTCCCTTGATTTTTTCCCCATCTGCTCTGTTCCTGTTGTCCCTGGAATGTTTCTGGTGGCGGTGCAGGTGAGTTCCAGATGATGCCTCCGTGGGTTCACGGACAGATTTGTTCCCTGGGACGTGAGGCTCCTGGGACACGTTTTCTGTGTCGCTGTTCCCGCTGAGGTTGTGCCCCTTGTCATTCCGAGTTCGTGCCTGGGGGCTGAGTGCAGGGAACAGAACCTGGGCAGGCAGGCTGGGAACGGGCCCAGCGTTAACCAAGCCACGTGAAACCGAGGGATTGCCTTTGGATTCGTCCTCAGAAAGGGCCTGAGCTGGCACAGACGGATGTTTTTGGCATGGGAGCATCGGGGTCAAGTGATCTCATTCCGTTCCTTGCCTTTGGCCTTCCCACCTTTTTTGTGGGCTGGGGGCAGGGTGAGGAGCCCTTGGCTTTGCAGGAAGCACTCAGGATCTAAATGCTGCTCCTTAGCTCCTGAAGTTTCAGGGATTCCCCCAACTTTTTAACAGAGGGGCTCCCAGGAAGCCCCGAATAAAGGAAAGTTTTGTTTTCTACTCCCACTTTGAGGTGAGACAGAATGGAAATTCGGAGCTGGGGCTTTTGCTGGTGTCCCACTGGTTTTTGTTAGATCCCTGGGGAGCCCCAGAGCTGTGCAGGAATTTTAGCCCGGGCTGTGCTGATGCTGGAATTGGAATAGTGAGGGGCTGAGATTTTTGGGGGCCTCGGTGTGAAAAGGGGGTCACAGGAGGGGCTGCACCCAAGGTTTGTGTCCTAACCCCCAGCAGTGACACCCCTCAAGCTGAGAGCTCCCATCCTGCTGTGAGTCCAGCAGCATTCCCGTGGCATGGATGCCATGGGGGAAACGATCCCTGTGTTCCCAGCTGCGCCTGGAAACAGAAGGATCCACCTTGTGTGGGAAACCATTTCCAAATGGGATGGACCCCGGTGGATCCCACCTGGGATTGGGGAGCTGCTGCTGCGGGGTGGTGCTGGACAGTGTGGGGCTTTGGCTGGGACCCAGAGTGCAGTCTGGGATTTGGGAATGGGAAGGGAAGGCAGGGCTGGCTGGAGTTCAGGATACCATCAGCCCCTTGCTGTCCTGCTGGAGGAGCCGGGGCTGCAGCATCTCCTGGGAGCCTTTCCCTGCAGCCTGGTGCAGGTGCTGCTCCTGCACCTCCCGCACATCCCCGGGCTGGGGACGGGCTCCAGGCAGGCTCTGCCCCTCTCCATCCCACGCTGACCCTGGGCTGGCTCTGGAAGAGCCTTTGGAAGAGGAGCAGTGACCCCGTGGCTCAGCTCGCGCTGCCGCCGTGGCCGCTCCCGACGGGGCGAGGGGAGCAGAGGCGGCCAAGGAAATCACTGCCGCTCCTGGGCTGAGCGAAAAAACACCTGTGGGGCTGGAAACCCTTCCAGAGGGAAGCAGCCTCCTTCCCTTCCCTGCCCCCTCCGCGGAGCTCGCTCCAGAGATCAAAAGGGAGCCCTGTCTCGGAGGAAACGGGGCCGCGCTGCCGCTGTCAAACAGAGCAGAACGTTCCCGGTCTCCTGTGGAAACGGGAGCGCCTCGGAGCCAGGGCACGAGGGACGCGGTTCCCCGGTGGAACCCTGGCTCCTGCGTGGCTGGAGATCTCCTTCCCCGCCGCCTGGAGACTGAAACGCAGCTGGAGGGTGGCGGGAGGGGAAAATCGGGAAGAGCGTTTCGGTTCCCGTTTGAGCCGCTGAAAAATGCGTCTGGTGGGAGCCTTGGGGAGCCTGGAAAGCAGGCTGGATGAAGGGCTGGAAAACACACGTAGGGAACAATATTGGGCTCACCCCCTGGGGGCGGAGGATGAGCTCACAGGCTGCTCCTGCTGCCATCCTCCTTTCCGTGCTGTTGTGGGCCCTTTAAACCAAAACAAAATCTCGCTGCGTCTCTGGTTAACGAAGGAGCCCAGAACTGGAGCTGGACTGCAGCTGAGCAATTGGCATCCAGCCTCTGTCCGTTTGTCCCTCTCCTTTGGGGGGACAGCTGTATGCTGGTGGCTTTGGCAGCTGTCCCGTTAGGCCAAGGGAGGAAACGAGGTTTTGGCCCCGTTCTTGCTGACAGCACCGCTGCCCCCCAACCCCAGGCTGCTGAACTGGGGGAGCGGGCACAGGCAAGAGAAGACCCTAAAGCTGCTGACCTGGCCTTGGGGCTGGGCTGAGATGGGTTTGCTGCGGGTCCTGGAGCTCGGGCTCGGGTTGAATGAAGGGAACCTTGGCCTGCCAGGGGTTTGTTGTAGGACAGGAGGGGGGATGGACAGGCTGGGTGCTCCTGTCTTGTCTGGGATTGCCTGGGGAGGATGAGCCTTAGAAAATGCTGTGGAGAGGCTGCGCAGCAGTGAAATGTCCTTCAGTCTGTGCAGAGCCCCAGTGCCCACGAGCCCGAGCTCCCGTGGCTGTGCCGGCAGCACCCTGGCACAGGGTGGGAGAGGGACGGGAGATGGGAGAGCTGGGCTCCCTGGGCTGGGGTGCTCAGGGGGATGTGCTGGGTCTGCAGAGGGCCCAGCAGATGCCTGGCTTGGCTCTGCCTCCCCAGGGCTGTGCCAGAGTCCATTTCACACCTGGCGGCTGCAGGAGATTTGGCGAGATCAGTCTCCCGCATTACCCCTGGTAATGACAAAAGCAGACAGCAAAGCTCCAGCAAAGCTGGAATTACTGCTGGCTGAGTCATGTGAAATCTTCCAAGTTCTAAGCATGGAAATCCAGCCTTTCCCTGGATTCCTCCTTCCTCTTAGCCTCCCCTCGCCACCCCCATTCTCCCTCCCCTCCTTGCACCTGAAATCTGCTCTGCGGCTGATCCGATAGAGTTATGGTAATTAAGTGTTATTAAATCCCCTCCCCCCTCTCTTTTTTGCTCTAATGACACAGCTGTGGGGGGAAAAAAAAAAAAATCGGTGTTTTTCTAAATCAGGTCTGTGGCTGTGCTCCTTAGACCTTTGGGTAAGAGCATCAGGAGGAACTGAAACCGTGAGCTTCTGCATCCCTGGGGGAGGTGGCAGGGGCGGAGGAGGAGGAGGAGGAAGAGGAGGGAATCCTCCCTGGTGGGAAGGAGACCTGGAAGGGAATTCTGCCCTCTCCTCCCTCCCCCGCTGCTTCCATGGGCGTCTTGCAGGTTTGGGGTGGGATTGAGGGAGCAGGCACAGCACGGCTGTCTCCAGAGCAGCCCCCTGCCTTTGGGGTCTGGTTTTTGGGGTAGGGGACTCAGGACAGCGTGGGAACCCAGCTCCTCCTCCCAGCGGGGTCAGGGAGAGCCTCTGAAGCTGGGATCTGCCTGGAGAGCCAGTGGTGCCGTGGTGCAGATGTGTGTCACTGGGGCACCGAGCTGGGGCTGCAGGGACACACAGAGCGGTGCTCAGGGAGAGCCCTTGCTGTGCTGAAGGGCTGACCCGAGCTGGAATCATTCCCCTCTTGCACTGGCCTTAGGAGCCAGGGATGCAACCCTTCGGTACTGAAACGTTGTGCAGCTGACTCTATTATTATTATTATTATTATTATCATCATCATTATAATTATCATCGTTATCGTTATTATAATTGTTATCATTATTCATTCTTCATTCTTCATTGTTATTTATTTTTATATGATTTATTATTATGGTGATGATGGTGATGGTGATGATGATGGTGATGATGATGATGGTGATGATGTTTCCCTCGTGTGATCTGGGGAGAGGATGGCTTCATTACAGTCTGTGAAAGCTGCATCCCCCAAAGCCCGAGCCCCCGTGCTGGGCTGTGCCGTGGGTTGGGTGTCAGACAAAGGCAGCACCGGTCCCTGAGCTGCTGTGGCGGGGCCTCATTTCACAGCCCCTCTGTCTCCTGGGCTGTTTCTGCCTGCCCCACACTCACCTTTCCTGACAGGAGCCCTTCTCTCCCCCGTGGGACAGACCCACAGCCGCTCCCAGCAGCATTTCCACGGCGCAGGTGCCAAGGGCAGCATCACCTGCCCCGCTCCCCGGGGGCTCTGCCGGGGACAGGGGGAGGCTGAAGGAGCAGCAGCGACCCGGGGTGCACGGGAGGGTGGTCCTGTCGCTCAGAGAGCATCGAGGTGGTCCTGTGGCTGCGGCGTGGGGCGAGCCCGTCCCGCTGCTCCCTTCCCCTCTGCTCCCTTCCCCTCTGCCTGCTCAGAGTGTGCCTGGGAGTTCCTCTCTGAGTAATGAAAAGGCTTTGCCTGTGGGAAAGATCCAAGATAAAATAGTGTTGGAGCAGCCAAGGCGGAGAGCAGTAATTACTGTGAGCTGTGCTTACAGTAAACACAAAACCCCTGTGGTTTTCTCTCCCTGGCTGCCAGACTGGGATCCCTCCTGCCCCCGGAGCAGGCAGGGCCTTCCCCAGAGCACCTCCCTCCCGGGATGTGCAGTCATTCCGGGAACAGGGAGAGGGAGGGACTTATCTGGATGGCCTCAGGGTGCTTGGCCACAGGTACAGATGGGAAACAACCTGCTGCCGAGATGTCCCTCGGAGAGCCGGGCAGGCGGATGTCAGCGCTGTCCCTTGGGGCTGTGTCAGCATGGCCCGCGTTGGGTGCTCGAGCATCTCTCCCTTCATGGTGCCCTTTGAGTGCTCAGAAAGGTGGGGGAAAGAGGTGCCTGTCTGGTCAGGTATGAGCTGAACGAAGAACTCACGTCCCCAAAGATGAAGGGGCTGAGAACTCGGTGAACTCTTCCGTCCTCCCTGTCCCCTCTGAGGGTACAGAGCTTGCAGATGATTTTGTGCTGTTGCAATGCAGCGCTCGGTGCTTTAGGGGGAAGGAAGAAAAGGTTGGTGAGGGTTTTTTGTGTGCTGCGGACTTTCCTGTACGTAAATTTAGAGATTCAGTAGGTTTCAGGTGGTGTTGACCACGTTTGATGGTGCATCTCGAGCATGAGGACAGCTGATGTGGCAGCTTGGTACATGGGGCGCAGTGGGGACAATAGAGAGCTGTGGGAATTGGTGCTAATGTCCCTTTACCCCTCTTCCTCTCTCTTTTTGCACCGTCCCTGTACTTATGTGATTTTTCCACTGTATTTCTCTCTGGGAAAAAAGAAATAAAAAGACCAAATCTTTGTGCTCCTCAGAAAACTCGCACACGCCTCTGCTGGAGGAGGCGGTGACGCAGATGACCCCGGAGGAGCACTACAGGCGCATGATGTCAGCCCTGAACGAGCACGGCACCTTCGAGGAGCAGCAGCAGCAGCGGCTCTACCAGCTGGCCAACAGCATGGCAGTGCCCAGCCACGGAGGTAGGGCTGTGCCCGGGGAGAACGGGCTCTGCTGCCACGCGGGATGGGGCTGGGAGATGCCCCCGAGCCCTGGACTCATTGGGGATGGGGCTGGGAGATGCCCCTGTAGCCCTGGACTCGTTTGGGATGGGGCCGGGACATGCCCCCGAGCCCTGGACTCGTTTGGGATGAGGCTGAGACATGACCCCGAGCCCTGGACTCATTGGGGATGGGGCTGGGAGATGCCCCCGAGCCCTGGACTCATTTGGGATGGGGCTGGGAGATGCCCCCGAGCCCTGGACTCGTTTGGGATGGGGCTGGGAGGTGCCCCCGAGCCCTGTGTGTGCCCCGAGGGGTTGGTGGGCTGCGGTGCTGGGCGTTTGCCATGCCGTGGATACGCGTGGTGCTGAAGGGGGTCCTGCAGAGCCTTTGTCCATCTTGGGGGAGGAATCTCCCCTTGGCCATCTGTGAATGCCCCGGTTCCTTCTGCAGCCATCCGTGGGGATGAGCTTTTCCTCACTGGAATGCATCAGCAGCATCACTGCTCTGTGTTTTGCAGGGGAGAGGAAGGGGGTCCTTCTCTTCCCTCGTTTCAAGAGTTTGTGTCTCTGGAGTGAGAGGTTTGGGTTGTGGTGTGGGGCGAGGGGGTGAGAGGAGGCAGTGCCGGACGCTCCCGACATTTAGGGATGGCAATGAGGAGATGATGTTGCTGCCTTCTCCTGGGGCTGGAGCGGTGTCTGGAGGTCCTGCAGTCCCGGGATTTGATGAGTCCCACACGGACTGAGGGATTGCTGGAAGGTTTTCCCAGGGTTTTGGAGGGAGCTGGCCGGATCCAGCGCGTCCTGGCCTGTGCCTAAAGGGGGCACCAGGCGGTTGCGGGATCACCTCGGATCCACTTGGATGCAGGATCCACGAGCATCCCTCCGCAGGTACGGGCTCCTCACCCGTTCCACCTGCCCTCGGGCGAGCAGAACCTGCTGGCACCGGCCCAGTTTGACCCCGAGCAAAGCCGTGCCCTGTGCCGAGCCCTCTCCTGCAGGGGAGGGAAACAACTCAGCTGGATCAGGCAAAGCCGGGGACGTGGCAGAGGTGGTGCTGTTCCCGAGGGCCGGAGCATCACTGAAGGGCAGAGCCGTGCAAGGATCTGTCCCTCTGCTGCTCCGTGCCCGAGGTGAGCGGGGCTGGCACATCCCTGCCCGGCTGAGGCAGGGCAGGAGCACCAGCAGCCTCAGCAGAGCATCCAGCGAGAGCTGGAGGAGAATCTCTGGTCTCCAGTGTAAATCCCCAGGGCTCCTTGTTAGGTTAATGAAGAGGCTGTCTTCTTTTCCACTCTGTTTGATTTGATTGGCTTCTCTGGGGGCAGGAAGGCGATTGCTGTGGAGGAAGGATTTGCTTATCAGCAAAGGCCCGGCACAAACCTGCCCCAGCCCCCGTGGGGAGCGTGCCACCAGCTCTGGGAGGTGCTGGGCTGTGCCAGGCGTTGCAGAGCTCCTGCAAACTCAGCTCGTGGCTGTGGGGCAGAGCCGTGTGCCACGGGGCTGGGATGGCACACGGACGTGTGGGACCACGCACAGAGGGAGGGACAGGGGGTGACAAGAGGGTGGCACTCGCAGGCACGGCCGTGCCGAACGCTCGGCCGTGGCACGGGGGCCGTGCAGACCACGTGGAGCCCAGCACAGAGCGTGGGGCGTGACCAGCACTGTGACAGACACACTGGCCCTGGGTGGCTGCTGGACACGGGGCTGTGTCCATCCCACCAGGGCATGCTGGGGGACAGCTGGATCACCCCCTTCCCCCCAAATAACGAGAACAGCTCATTACCTCGAGAGCCTGGCGTGTTTTTATGATGATGATTAAATTGTCTCATCAGCATTTGTTGGGGGGGGGTCACGCTGGGGTTTTGGGGTGGGCACGGGGGGAGAAGGCGCCTGCACAGCCAGACTCGCTCGGGGAACACTGACAAGACAAAACTTGGTGCATTTTTGGATTGTCTCCACACCACAGGGCTCTGGTTGGGCTATAAATTATTAGTGCCAGTACAAAGCGCAGTTTATCTGCGGGCTCACATGGAGGCACCAATAACATTAATAATTTAAAAAATGTTAATAATTTAGAAATCTTTTTTTTTTAATTGCTTTTCAGCCCCCCTCCTCCGCCCCCGTTCTCCCAGTGGCATTCATCCCACATTCTGAATTCAGTCTGTCTCCGTGCCTGGAACCTCCATCCGCCAGCGTCCCACTGTCAATCAATCTGATTTCCCAACTGTCAGAGTGCAGGATTGTAAATAACAGATCCTCGGGGGGGTCTGGGCAGCAGGGAAGGGGCGCAGGGGAGGGGAGGAGGGGGAAGGGGAGAGGAGAGGGGGTGTGCGCGGGGGGTGTTGCGGTCATTCAGGATCAATGCGGCTCCTGGAGCTGGCTGCACGCCAGGCTTCTAAATTACAGCCGCCGTGGCAATCAGGAGTGACCTGGGTTTTTCAGATAATTAATTTATAAACATTGGAGGTGCACGGTCTCCCTGGCTCGGCGAATTCTCTGGGCTTCTTCTGTGATCTGATGGTGTTGGGCTGTTTCTCACGTACTTGCGCAGTTCGGAATTGTCATTTTAGTGCTCGTCCCCTTTGGCTGGGGGCGTGGGGACAGGGGCAGGAATGTGGCCAGAAATTCGGGCACCGCTGTCCCCCTTCCTGCCAGCAGCCCTGGGAATGTTCTCACCCCACCTCGGGGCTTCAGCCCCGACCATCACCAAAGTGTTTGATGGTGTGATTGATGGAGCTCAGGCTGAGCTGGGCACATCGTGGTGCCAGCAGGGGACAGGGGTGGCTGGGATGTCCAGAACCGAGGGAAAAGAGCCTGGTGGGAAGAAGGAAGACGAGGAGATGGGAAGTGTGGCATTACCAGGGTTGTGCAATGCTCCTGCAGGAATGTGGCTTTACAAATCAGCCGTGGGAAGAGGTGGATGTGCTGCTGGATGTGAGGGCTGTGCAGGGTCAGTGTTGGAGGTGTGATGCTGCCCGGGGCGTGCTCGCTGAGATAAATCTGCCTCTGCTCCTCTCCCCAGCTGTGTTTTGGTTTCCTTTGGCAGGCTGGTGCAGGGTGAGGGAGGTTTCCTCTCTGGGGATGTTTCCTGTGCACCACGTGAACGGCAGCAGAGGCTCTGGGGTGGGATGTGAGCTGCGTGGGGAGGGGATTTCATACAGATACCGGCACTAAGGGACTCCTGATGCTTCACTGGGAGAGAGCAGCCCTCCGGAAAGGCCTCAGCGTGCCTGGCACTGGTGCCCATGTCACCTGTCGTTCCCTGAGGCCAGGGCAGTGGCACATGGGCTGTACCCGCATCACCTCCCCTCCTTGGCGTGTGCTTGAGGTGGTTGTGGCCTTGCCTGCTCTGTCCATCCCAGGGCACTGTGTGGGCAGCCGGTGTGCACTGACCCCCCCGAGGGACTGCGCCGGTGTCACTGCACAGGTGTCACTGCAGAGGTGTCACGGGTGGGGTGACACAGCTCACAGGTCACAGGTGCCAGCGCAGTGCAGGGTCAATGAGGGGTGCGTTTCTTTCTGACCTGCAGCTGTCTCCTGGCAGTGCCGTGCCCAAGGCTGGGAGGAGGGGCCCCTTGCTGCACCCCATCCTCAGCTGCTTCCCTGTCCTTGCCGTGCCAGGCAGGTGCAGCCCTGCAGAGCCCCGATGAGCTCGGTGGAGGGGACACGGCGGGACCGGGGCAGGTGCCAGCGCGGCTCCGCTCGGGACCGGCCGGGAGAGGGAGTTTGGGGAATGCCTCCCTCCTCCTGCTCTCCTCGCATCCATCCATCCCTCCTTCCATCCTTCCCTCCCTTTTTTCCGCTCCTTCCCTCCCTCTCTCTCCCTCCCTCCCTCCCTCCGGCAGGAAGGCAATTAAACAGCAAATCCCCCCCCCTGCCGTAGTTGCACAATTTCCTCCGCTGCCAAACTCCCTGGGCGGCGGGGGTGGATCGCGCCCGGAGCCGCTCGGCCGGGTGAGTGCGGGGCCGCCGCTCCCCGCCGGGCTCCGCCGCCGCCCCG
>VZTA01011808.1:83212-111760 GCA_013398855.1 Mohoua ochrocephala
AAAAAAAAAAAAAGGGAAGGAAGGAAAATGATCCAAAGATGTTGTCCTGGGACGACGCCAAGTGAAGAGAAGGATGCTGGAGGATGGAGGCAGCGTTCCCGTTCCCTTCCACACTCCACTGGAGCTGGAGAGCCCTGCACAGGGATCACGGACAGGCTGCTCTTGGCCTTCAGGAACTGCTGGGTGTGACTCCAGAGGGAAGGGAAGGGGCTCTGCTCCTCCCACCGGTACTTCGAGCAAAAAAAAAACCCATCCACACCCACCCCAGCCACCCTCCCAGACCTCTCCTCCTCCCTGGAAACTGGGCTCAGTTCCTCATTCAGGTGTCTATGCATCTCTAGCAACTTTGAAAACAATACCAAAGACAGACAAAAAGGATAAAAAAGACACAAAAAAAAAAAAAAAAAAGAAAAAAAAAAAAAAGAAAAAAAAGGCAAGTTCCCGTCCATGTTTACTTTGTGCGGATGGTACAGAGCCACCCTGGCCGGGCACGGCTCCAGCCCTGCAGAGGTGGCTTTTTTCCGTGGGATGTTTGGTTTCCAGGAGCAGCAGCAGCAGCAGGAGGAGGGGTCCCAGCCTCCCTGCCCCCTCCCTCGCTGCCCCCAGACTCATTCCTGCAGCCGGGGGAGGGGGGTTTGGCCCCGGGTTGGTTTTTATGTTGAAGCCTTGTTACAGAGGTGGATGTAGTTGCACATTCTGGGTGCTGTGGACCCGAGACAGAGCCCTGGGCCTGCCCAGAGCCCCGGGAGCAGGGGAGGGATGGGAGGGGGGTCAGGCTGAAAACAATGGGCAGAGTTTTTACTACTGTGAATGAGCTGGGAACTCCTGGGGGTGACCTCCTGTGACTTGTACAGTTGTGAACAACAATCACATGTGGTACTTTTCTCTCTCTCTCTCTCTCTCTCTCTCCATCCCTTTTTTTTGGGGTTTGTTTTTTGTTTAAACGTTGCACGTGCTGCCGTTTTTCTTACAGAATAGCTTTGGTGGTACTTTAGCTTCTTTATATTGTAAAAAAAGGAAAAAAAAAAATTCATTATCCATCACATCACGATAAAAATGCTTTCCAGCAATCAATTTAAATAAAAAAGAAAAAACACTTAATTTACAAAAGGTACCTGGCTTTACCCAAGCAGTCTCTGTCCTTCCTTTCCCTGGGTGCACACCTGGGCCAGCAGAGCTGCCCCATTCCTGCCTGGAAACCAAGGCCAGGGCTGGTTCCCAGCTGGCAGAGGGCAGCAGCATCTTGCCCAGCTAAGTTAGAGGCAGGAGAAGAAGGGAATTCCTTTCTCTTTGGGAAGAACAGGTTAAGTTAAAACCTTTTACAAAGTGAAAATCTTTTCTTTGCAGTGGAGGTGGTGCAGTTCTCACCCGGGCACTGTTTCCTACATGATGGTCTTGTTTTTCCTTGTTCCTTCATGGCTGCACAACCTCCCCAGCCCAAGGAACTTTAAATTAAAGTTTCCTTCTGCAGCACACGGGGCCAGCTCGAACTGATGAAGGCTTCCATGAAAGCTGCAAAGCTCTGAAACTCTCTGTGCAGTCCTCAAGGGCTGCTGGGCACCAGGGAGGGTCTGGTGAGGGTCCCAGAGCCAAATGTGGGCTGATGGGGGGCTCGGTGGGACAGAGAGGACAAGAACCTCGTCCTTCCCTCGCTCAGCTCCCTCAGCAGGAGCTGCAAGTGAACCCTGTGCTATGGAAAGCAGCAGATTTTAATGAGGGCTTTTTTTTCCCCTCTGCTGAGCAGCTTTTGCTGGCCTTGACTCGGCCACAGTTTTATTGGTACCAAAACCAGAACTGGTGGAAAAAGCTGGGAAAGTCCCAAGTCGAGTTGAAAAGTCCAAGTTGAATTTTTAGAAAGTCCAAGTTGTGTCACCGAGGGGCCCTGGGTGGCACCTGGGGCTGCTCCCAGCGCTGATCCCGGCTCTGACAGCGGCTCCAGGGGCTGCAGGTGAGCTCTGGGAGGGCTCAGGCTGGAGGGGGGTGCTCAGTCCTCGTCAGAGAGCTCCAGGTCCTGCACGACGTCGTCCCCACCCTGTGCCAGCTGCTCCAGGTCGGAGCGGGAGAGCCCCCGGGGGCAGCTCCTCCTGTCCCGGGGATCCCGGGCTGCTTCCCTGCCCTCCTCTGCGGGAAAGGGAGAGCTGTCACTAATCCTGTCTGCCAGCCCCTCATTAATTGTCCCAGAGAGCCCTGCAGGGCTGGGCACGGGAGCCCAAAGTGCCCCAGCTGGGGCTGGAAGGCGAAGGGAGATCCGGGGGCATGAGCTGGGCAGTGCCTGCAGCGGGGTCTGGGCACACATTTCCCACTGCAGGAACCCCAGTGACTGCGGGGCTGGGGCAGCTCTCCTGCCAGCAGCAAGGAAAGGGTTACCCCGTGCCCCCCCTGTGCCCCCTGTGCCCCAGGCAGGGCTCGGATGAAAGGTGAGGGCACCCCGGGAGTGTCACCTGCAGGGAGCCTCCAGCAAGGCCCGTGAGCTCCAGGCAAAGCTCCGGGACCGCGCTGGGCTGGAGGAGCTGGAGCCTCGCTGCAGGAGGCTCCTGAGAAGAGATGAAAGGGGCTGGGGGAGCCTGAGAACACCTTAACCCTTTGCTGTCCGCACCTCAGAGCTGCCAGGTCTCCCCCCAGGGTGGGTGAAGCCCCTCCTGCCACCCTCAGCTCGGAGGAGCCCCAGGTCCCTGGTGCTGCCAGGAATCCCCGTCCCCACTCACCCTCGGACTCAGTGTCCTCTTCCAGTTCTTCCTCGTCCTCCTCGACTTCGTAATTTCCTTCTTCATCATCCTCCTCCTCCCCAAACTCCTTGCTGCTGGCCTCTGAGCTCTCGTCTGAGGCCTGCTTGCCTCTGCCTTTCCCTGGAGGAGTTTCCAGCGTGAGTGGAACAGGAGCAGCAGCACCCGCCGAGGGCACGGGGCTCAGGAGTGCCAGGCACAGGGCTCAGGAGTGCCAGGCACACCAAGGGGAGTGGACAAGGAAAATGGGACTAAGCCCAGCACCTCCTCCTGAGCCATTCATAATTCCCAGCTTTCCCTCCCTGCCCCAGATCCAGCTGGAGCACACAGGAGGGCAGGTGCCTCCCCAGCTCCTGGGTTTTTCCTGTTCAGGGCTTCCCAAACTGGATTCCCTCCCCTCTTTGGCCCTTGCAGAGACCCCAGCCAGGGATTCTTTCCTGCCTGACAAATGTTTCCCATTCCAGGGGAAAGCTCGTCCTGCTGTGATGGAATTCTCTGCATCCAGCACTGTTCCTGCTGTGCTGGGAGGGTGCTGGGGTGGGACCCTGCTGGGATGGGCAGGCAGCTCCAGCTCCACCTGCACCAGGAATCTCCCCTGGATCCCCGGCACCAAGAAGGGACTGCGACTTCCCTTCCCTTCCTCTTCCCTTTTGGCCACACCTGGGACATCCCAAACATTCCGAATTACGGAAGGAACACCCAAAATTTACCCCCAAACTCCGCAGAACCTCCCAGGCAGGTTGCACAATTTACTGTGGCCCTCTCGTGGTCACAGCCCAGGTGACATCACCCCCCTGCTCTCCAGGGCTTCCCGGCTCCTTGGGAACGCTCGGAACGTCAGTCAGGATGAAATAAATTAATCAGAAGTGCAGCAAGGACGGGATCAAAGATCCCTGAGCTGGGGACAGCCCCTGCCACGCACAGAACCTGCACAGGGCCCTGGGTCTGGGCTCTGACCCTGTGGGTGACACCACAAAGGTGCCAAGGGGAGGAGAGAGCGTGGGTCATGCCCGGGAAAAGAAACACAGGCTTGAGGCTTAAAAAAGAGCTGGACTGACAGAGCAGGAGAGGGAGAGAGGGATCAAAGCCTCCCCAACACCTTCAGTGCCACTTCACCCTGTGCTCTCCCTCCTTAGCAGTGACTCTTTGGAACCCAACACGGCCAGCATGAAACGCCCCTGGGGCAGGGCTGATCTGACCCCCAGCACCCGGAATTGTGGACAAGAAATGGGACTGTGGACAAGGAAAATGGGACTGTGGACAAGAAATGGGACTGTGGACAAGGAGAAGGCAAGCCCAGCCCCAGCCCTGCACCTTTCACAGAGAAGCCTCCATTCTCCTCCTCGGAGTCACTGTCCAGCTCGAAGAGATCCTTGAACTCCTTCTTATCCTCCTCCTTCCTCTCATCCTGCTTCCTGCGCTTGATTTCTGGGAAGTTCAGGTCTTCGAGCTGCAGAGAAAACAAACCCAGCAGTCAGAACAGCCCTCATTTGTACTTCTCAATGTCAAAGGCTGTGTTTAAAGCCAGGCACTTGGCTTTGCCCAGCCTGCCCAGAGCAGCTGGGTCTGTCTGCTGCCAGCCGGGGCAGCCACGGGTTTGTGAGGGGTCAGGGGGTGGGTGAGGCACCCAGAGCTCTGCTGCTCCATCGATCTGCCCCGAACAAACCACTTCTGGCTGATGGAACACCCGCTGCTGCTGCTGCCTCAGCAGGGATAAGGGTGTGGGGTACCCACCATGGGCTGGCTGGGGGAGCTCCAGACTCCTGGAGCAGCAGCTCCCCGAGCCCCTCTCTGGTTTTGGGTGCAGATTTCAGGGTTTCAGGTGCTGAGGATGCTCAAGGTCTGTCTGCATCCCTGCCCTGATGGAGATCAATGGGCCAGCAGCCCCCGGAGCAGGCAGCCAATATCAATGCCATTAAGTCCTCTCAATTGACACCACCTCAGTGCTCTTTACACCTCTCCGGAGGGGGATTAGGTTGAGGATTTACTTGCAAGGGCTCAGGCCAGCAGGGCAAAGATAATCAGAATGCAAATGAAATCCCGAGTGCTCCCTGAGCATCAGCTGCCCTGCCCTGCCTGGCTGCAGCCCCTCCTGGGAAGCACTCAGGCATTAGCGAGCATTAGGGCTCGCTTGGAAACGCTCAGCCCGCGGCTCATAACTCACTGCTGTCCCTCAGACCACCCCAAAACGCCCTCCTGCCGCCCCTCAGACCACCCCAAAATGCTCTCCTGCCCGACCACAGCCACCCTCCCCCTGGAAGAGCAGCCACAGCCCCCGGGCTGTGGGGAAAAGCAGCTCCCAGCAGACACGGAGAGGACGGGGATGAGGAGCGGGGAGATGGAGCCGTGCATTTGCTCCCGCAGCCAATTCCAGCAATTTCCCCCGGCCTGTTCCAGGGTTATGGTCCCCAGCTGGGCCATATTGATCCTGGAGCTGAGCACTTCCCAGCAATCACCTGCAGCAGCACCGGGCAGGGAAGGGCAGAGGGGAGCAAATCACCCGGCACCATTTGCAGGGGCTCATTTGAAATCATCATCATCTTCCCCCTGCTCTTTGTGCCACACCGAGAGGCCTCTGCTCCTCAGAGGCTTTAAACACCAGCCCAGAGACTCCAGGGAAGAGCTTTGGGAAGCGAAATGCAGGTGGGGCAGCGGTGAGAGGCACTGGCACTGCCAGGCTGCTGCCCCTCAGCGAGCCCAGGACAGGCTGGCACCTGCCCTAGGCTGGGTTTCAGGATCCCAGAGTGGTTTGGGTAGGAAGGGACCCTAAATCTCCCCCAGGTCTGTGGCAGGGCCACCTTGAGTGGCTCAGAGCCTCACCCAGCCTGGCCCTGAGCGCTCCCAGGGATGGGGCAGCCACGGCCTGGCTCTGCCCCGGCCCCACCGCGGGGTGACCAGAGGGGTGGAAACATTCTCCATAATCCCCAGCATTTCTGGGGGGCAGGCCAGGCTCCTGCTGTTAGCTGGGACTCCACATTCCCACAGCGCCCAGGAAAAATCCCAAAGGCAGCTCTGGGTGCCTTCAGCATGACCTGAGCACATTGAACGGGACCCCCACCCTTCTGAGACCCCACAGGACCCTCAGGATGGGCTCCTCAAAGGCACCACACCCCAAACTCGCTGTGGAGAGACCCCAAAGCCCACAGAGCCACAGCCCACAGAGCCCGTGTTCGTCACACACAAGCACTAATTAGCTAATTTGGGGGCCAGCCTTTTAATCCCCACCTAGAGGGTTCCCATCTACCGACTCTCCCCAAGCTGATTAGTCCAGATCCCATTAAAAACCATTGGGAAAAGCAAATGGAATGGGCAGAAAGGGTCAGAGCTGTTATACAAGGCGAGCTGCAGCTCCCAGCCAGGCTGGGGATTTTTTTTTTTCCCCTGTTATTACCTTTTTTCCCCCCAATGGCTGCTAATGGGACATGGATTTTCCCAGCCCTAATGGGCCTCATGGTGTTCCCTCTCCTGCTGGGGCTCACAAAGCTGCATCATTAAGCCACCAGTCCCCACAGAGCCACACAACAGCCCCATTCACCAGCAGAGCTGCCAGGCAGCCTCTTGGAGAGCAAATCCCAAATCTGCCTCTCTGTACTGAGAGCAAACCCCAAATCTGCCTCTCTGTACTGAGAGCAAACCCCAAATGTGCCCCTCTCTGCAGAGAGCAAACCCCAAATCTGCCTCTCTGTACTGAGAGCAAATCCCAAATCTGCCTCTGTACTGAGAGCAAATCCCAAATCTACCCCTCTCTGCAGAGAGCAAACCCCAAATCTGCCCCTTTCTGTACTGAGAGCAAACCCCACATCTGCCTCTCTGTACTGAGAGCAAACCCCAAATGTGCCCCTCTTTGCAGAGAGCAAACCCCAAATGTGCCCCTTTCCAGAGCAAACCCCAAATCTGCCCCTCTCTCCAGAGCAAACCCCAAACCTGCCCCTCCCTGCAGGGAGCTGCTCCAGCAGCAGGGCCGTGTCCCATGACAGCAGCGGGGCCAGTGTGGGGCAGGAGCTCGGCCCCACTCTGTGCTGTCCCCAGGCCCTGTCCCCATTCCCTGCCCCGTGCTTTTTGCCCTCTGTGCTTTCTGTGCCCTCTGCAGGGCTGCCCTGGGCAATCCCAGCCCCTCCCTGAGCTCGGGGTGATCTCTGGGCCCCGTGTGGGGGCCATGGATTGTGGAACTGCAGCCCTGCCCCTCCACAGACCCCCATGGGATCCGTTCCTGTTCCCTGCCCGGCCCCTCTCAGTGCAGCAGCACCAGGCAGTTCTTCCCCAGACTCCTGATGAGCTCCTGGAGAGGCTGAGGAGCACCCCTGGGGCAGGAGGTGTGGGGAACCACGGCCTGGGCTGTTCATATCCACACACAAAGCCCCAGCAGCACCCCGGGGGTCCCCAGGATGCGGCTCCGGGCTGGAAATGCATGGAATTGTGATGCCCAGAAATGCAGGGCTGGGTACTCACTCTTTCCTTGCCACTGATTTCCAGCTGGATCTCCTTCTCCCTCAGCTTCTTCCACTGAGTGTAGTACCTGGCCAGGGGAGTCCCCTCCTCCTTCACCTGCTTCTCCCACTGCTCCTGGGGAGGAAGGGGCACCGATTTAAAGGTTTTCCAAGCATTTTTTTCCCCTAAACACAGGGAGTCAAGGGCACAGGGTGAAGATCCTTTCCCAAACCACGTTTCCCTCCCAGCTGCTGGGCAGAAATTGGCAGCCACGCTGAAGGAGGACTCGGTGAGTTTGAGCAGCTGCTGAGTCAGGAGCGCTGGGACTGAGAACTCTCCTCAGGCCAAGCCAAGCCTGGGCACTGCAGGGAAAACCAGAAGGAGCCAAAAGCTGAAGTGGAAAGTTGGGAAATGCAAGCCTGTGATGCCGAAGGCTCTGAGGGACTGCACAAAGCCCCCACAGAGGAGCACCTCCAGGGGTTTATGGGATGCTTCAGCTCATGGCAGATCCCCAAATTATCTCAGCACGGTGGCCTGAAATGTGAGTTCCCAAATTCCAGTTCCTGCCTGCTGGGAGAGGTCTGAGTCTCGGAGCTGCTGGGAACCCACAAGAGGCTCTCCCAAAACGAGCTCGGTGCCCTCTGGGACCCACTGTCACTGTCCTGGCCCTGAACGTTCCCCTCTGCTCCGGCTGCTTTCCAGAGGCTCTGGGCAGCCCCAGCTCACACATCCCCTTTTCCATCAGCTCCTCCTGCCCCCTGCCAGCCCAGCCCAGCCCCCAGAGCCCCCCGTGGGCCCGGGGCAGCAGCAGGCTCACCACGGCCTCGGTGCTGGCCACGCCGAAGGCCGCTCGCTGCCGCCTGCTGCAGATGTGGGCCGAGTTCTCCTGCAGCTTCTCCAGCAGCTGCCGCATGGGCTTGCAGTAGTTGGCCACCTTGCACTCCTTCAGGAAGGATTTCAGCTGGGAGGAGGGAAAGGAGAGGAAGAATGAAAGCAGCTCGATGGTTTCCACAAAGTCCCATCAGTGAAAAGCATCTTCTACCCTCGGAGAGCCACAGCTCCCTTGGACTCATCCCAAACTCCCACGGGATTTATCCCCCACAGCCAGGCCTGGGGGTCCTGACTGCCTGGGCTGGGAGGGTGCAAAGAGCTGCAGTTTGCTCCAGGTCTGGCTGCACCAACCCAACCCTTCCAGCTGGCACCAATGACCCTTCCAGGGCTCAAACCCAACTCCAGCTGGCACCAATGACCCTTCCAGGGCTCAAACCCAACTCCAGCTGGCACCAATGACCCTTCCAGGGCTCAAACCCAACTCCAGCTGGCACCAATGACCCTTCCAGGGCTCAAACCCAACTCCAGCTGGCACCCCCGACCTTCCCAGGGCTCAAACCCAACTCCAGCTGGCACCCCCGACCCTTCCAGGGCTCAAACCCAACTCCAGCTGGCACCCCCGACCCTTCCAGGGCTCAAATCCACGCCACAAATGACAAAATGAAGCTCTCCAGCACCACTGCCCTGCTGGGACACCTCCAAACCAAGAGCTGAGGCAGCGGTGGAGGCTCTTGGTGACAAAGAGAGATGGGGGTGTCCGGGTTGATTCATGGCTTGAATTCCAGCGGGCTCCACTGCCTGCTAACAGCTCTCCCCAGCTCCAGGAGTGCTGCCTAAATCCTGCAGGCCGAGCTCTTTGCTGGAGCCATAAATAAACACACACACACAAACACTGCACAGACATTTGATTTAGAGAGGAGAGCCCCAATAAGGCAGGAGGAAAATGGTTCACCACGATGGAACCTTCCCCTCAGCTGGGACCTGGAGATGCTATCAGGAGGGAGATAAAGGATTTCCAGGCAGCAAATCCATTACTGCCCTCCCCACCCACGGCTTCCCAGGTTCTGCCTCGGAGGACAGAGCTGGGGGAAGGAAGGAAGGAGATGTTTCCCTCCTGCCAGGCTCGATGTGAAATGCCAGGTGGGGAGGTGACAGTGTCCATCAGGAGGTGACAGTGGCAGCCAGCCCCTCCCTGCCAGGGCACTGCTCTCTGAGGGGTGTTTGCTGCAGGATGTCCCCACTCAGGAGCAGCAGGGGTTCCCCCCGTCCCTTTCCCTCCGGCACATCCCAGCTGCCACCACAGCACCAGCTCAGAAAGATGGGAATGGGGGCACACAGAGCTTCCCTGTGTCCCCCAAAGCACAAAGGAACCATCAGGGCTGCTCTCCTGCTGCTGAAACCTGTCCTACCCTCACCACCCCCCTTCCTAAAATATTTATTTTTTATAGGTGCTGCATATTTATCTCCACTGAGAGATGCATTTGTCATCCGATTTATCTCACTTGATCCCCCCAGCTGCAGCCCCAGATCCATTCCATCCGCTGCCACACACATTATCATTTTTCTTCCCTCTCGCACGAGTGTCACCAGAAATCCTGCAAAATCTCGGGCTCCATCGGCGCAGTCTGGAGCCGTGAGTTCCCTCACACAGCCCCTGCTCCGTCCCTGCTCCCCCCCTCCTCTCTCCCACCCCTGCAATCCCTCACAGTCCCACCTCTATCTGCCAGGTATTAATGAAACCTAATGAGATCTCAGCCCTGTGTGGAGAGGCAGGGACACAACCAGGGAGGGAAAAGAAGATAAAGGACAGAGAGGAAAGGAAAAAACCCCAAACAAATGGTCTGTGTGTGCCTTTTCCTACCCTGCCAAACGGAACAATCCTGTCCCTGCAGAAGGACAGCAGTCACAACCCCAGAGTGTGTGTGTGGATGTGGCATCCAGCCCTCACATCCCAGCCCTGTCATTACTGGGGCTGATTCTGTCCCACACTGCAGCACCAAAGGCTTCTCCCAGCAGAGCCCACAGAGCAAAACCCCAGCTCCTCTTACTGGAAGTGCTGCAGGGAACCCAAACCCTGCCCAGTTCCCCACTCCCAGCAAGCAGAGGGAACTTCCCTGGGGCACAGGGAGCAGCAGCAGGGCAGGGCAGGGCAGGGCAGGGCAGGGCAGGGCAGGACCTCCTGCCTCCCCTGACCAGTGCCAGCTTTTCCCCTCCTGCCCTGTGCCAGGGGTCTGTGGGAGGGACGAGGCTCTCCTGTCCCAGCCCCTGCTGCAGTGACCACCACGGGGTCAGCCCTGGGGCAGGAGCAGCAGCTTTGAAGTGTCTCTGGCTCTCCTCTCCTTTCATCTGCCGGGTGCTTCCTGCCTTCCAGGCAGGGAGCTTGAGAAGCTGAGTCTGGAAAGCTCAGCCCAGCTTCCCCCAGAGCCACTGACCAGAGCAGGAGGAGGAGGAGGAGGAGGGACACAGCCCCTGCCAGCTGGAACAACCCTGCCACGGCGCTGGGAGAGGCGTGAGCTCACCAGGGAGGGAGGATCGGGACAGATGGATCTCTACAGTCGGCTGGAAGCGCTCCAGGAGAAAAGCCTCTCCCCACACGCCTTCCCGAAGGCCGGGAGATTTTGGGAAGCCAAGGCCGGCCCCCAGCCCGGCAGACGCCACGAGGCTGCGGGCAGCGGCAGCCAGGCAGGAATCCGAGTGCATCAATCCTCTGCAGGATTCCAGGCTGCTCCCAGGCTGTGTTTGGAAGCCACGGGGCCATCAGCCGCTCCTCATTCCAGCCGAACATCGGCTCCGACAGCTCCGCTGCTCCGACAGCTGCTGGCTGAGAGCGCGGGGCCCCCGCGCTGCCAAAAGGGGGGAGCGGGGACGGGCACAGGCACAGGAGCTGCTCTGCTGCACACACAGGGGCTGTCAGCTCCCATTAGCCAAGGCAGCCCCTGTGCCAGGCTGGGGGCACAGCCAAGAGCCGTGTGCCTGGCAGATGCCAGCCCCCGGCAGATGCCAGCCCCAGCAGGGACACGGAGCTCCGCTTCCCAAACAGCCTGTGGGGCACAGCCAGTGCTCCCCCAGCAGCCAGAGGCTTCCCTGGGGCTCAGGACGGGCAGGGGCTCGTGTCCCCACGGAGGATGTGACAGAGGCCACTCCCGAGTTACACACGGAGGGCTGGGAACGAGGGAACGGATTCCAGCAGTGCCGTCTGCAGCTCCTCCCGAGGGGCAGCTCCGCTCTCTGCTCCTGTGACCCAGGAGAGACCCAGGGAACGGCTGGAGCTGGGCCAGGGGAAGGTCAGGGTGGAGAGATCAGGAGAGGTTCTTCCCCCAGAGGGTGCTGGGCACTGCCCAGGCTCCCCAGGGAATGGGCACGGCCGGGCAGGAGGGATGGACACGGGAACTGCACTGGCTCTGTGCAGGGACCTGGGGAGAAGGAGCCTGAGAAGGGAGGGAACACTGGGGGAGGAAGGGAACACTGGGCAGGCAGGACTGGGAGGGAAGATTGCCATCTTGTGGAGAGCACCTCGGGGAGGCTGAGGACAAGGAAAAGCCGGGGCTCAGAGCTCAGGTTCTGCTCCGAGACCCCACAGCAACTGGGACAGCTCTGGAGAACCAAGAACTCACCCGAGTTCACCATCCCGACCCCACCATCCCGACCCCATCCCAGGGCAGTTCTGCAGCCTCTGCTCCACTCTGGCTCCTGACAAGGCAGCAAACTCCAGAGCTACTCTCCCCCACCTCCAGCCTCCCAATCAGCTGTAATCCCTCTGTTCCTCCCCAACAACTCCCCAAAACACAAATAAAAATTAAAAGGAAGAAGGAGGAAATGGCTCTCCCCTCATTTTGAGGACCACCCTGAGCTCACTGTTAGTTTAAATGACTTTATCCCACTCCGAGCACGTTCATGGCACCACCAGCAGTGTCTGGCCCTTACCTGGATGACAGTGGGGAGAACCAGCTCTGGGAAGCCAATGCTGTGGGCTTGGCCATGGAGATATTCCAGCATCAGGTCATAGAGCTGGTCAATGAGTCCATCCTGAGCAGGAGAAACACGAATCAAGAGACTGGATATGACATAAACCCTACAAACCCCCTGCAGCAACTAAACCCCGTGGATTTCCCAGACTGGGAAAGGTGTCTCCAGCCTTTGGGGACAGGACACGGAGCTCATTCCTTGTGCCCTGCTGCTCCCAGGGAACCCAGGCACTGCTGGAGGCCGAGGCCCCACTCACTCTGAAGGCCTTTTCCTGCAGGTTGGCGTTGGAGAGCTTCAGGATCACGGCGAAGTTGATGGGCTTGGAACTCATCCGTCCCGGCTTCTTGTTGAAATCCACTTGCTGGAAAACCTGGGAGAGAAAAAAAATTGAGTGTAAAGGTGATCACAGCACAAAGCAAACACCAAAGGACTCAGCTGAGAGCACGCCGTGCTGGCAGAGCCAAGAAAACAACCCAGAAACCTTCAATTCCTGATCAATGTCCCACAGCTTTCCTAAAAATCCCAGCCAGGGACAGGGAGGGAGCAAACACCAGCCACCCCTGGAGCTGCACAGACCTGGGTCAACTGGTAACATTTGCGTTTGTTCCTCAGCCCCACCCTGCTCACGGGTCAGAGGTGGTACCTCACAGCTGGAGTGGGTTTTGGGGCTGTCCCTGAAGGTGAGGAGGTGCTCAAAGCAAGGCTAAACGATGCTTACACCAAACCCAGTCCTGTCACTGAAATAACGTCCCAGGGAGACCTGCTCAAACCAGGATCCCATGGGGCAATCAAGGGAGGCTTCAATGGCAATAGGAGCTCGTTTAAACAACAAAAAAAAACAACTGGTAACATTTGCACATTGATACACCCACAGAGGGGTGAGGAGTGTGTCCTGCCCACCCACACCCCGGAGCACCTCGAGAGCAGCCCCAGCTCCTCTCTCCCCGTGCCCAAACACCTTGAAATTGCCCTCCTGAGCAGGAAATCATTTCCCTCCCCTCTGTGCAGGGACAGCACATCCATCAGCAGCCCCCCAGCGAGGTGGGGATGCAGCACTGGGACCGCTCCGGGCTGAGGGGAGGCTGCTGGGGTCACGGCAGTGCCCCCGGGCCGCGGGAGCACCGAGGCTGTCATCGATCCCTGACATTTTATTTGTCAATCCAGGTTATTCGGAACGGAGGGGACGAGCGTGGGGGGGCCTTGTGCAAACAAAGAGCCCTTGCCTGGGGAATCGATGCCATAAACCTCGTTATGCACAGTTATTTCTTTGGCCCAAACACAGCTATTGATCCCCCCCAGGTCAGACACATTAAAGGCGTCAGGGCTCCCTGGGATCCTCCCACGCCTCCAGGCAGGCAGGGAAGCGCGGCCAGAGGCTTTGGAAGTGGCCCAGGAGGTGGCAGGGAGCTGGGCAGGGCCTTCGGGAAGGGCAGGAAGTGTGGTTCCCATCCCAAGGGCTGCCAGCCAGGCTGAGGGAGAGCGTGACTGATGTCTAGGAATCCTGGGGCAGGGTGGGAAGGGGGCAATGAGGGACCACAGGGCCACAGAAGCCAGCAGTGCGGCTGAAGGGATAACCACTGGCAGACAGAGGGAAGGACGGGGCAGCACAGGCAGGAAGGAGAGGGATTTTTGGCACTCCCGAGCTCCCCATTGCCACGTGGGGAGCGGGAAGGGAGCTGGGATACACAGCTCCCACTGCCAGAGTGCAACCCAGCTCTGCACCACAGCGCTCCCACTGCGTCACCCCATCCGCTCCCCCCTTCCCTTCCTCCTGCTCCCAGGCTCCGGGAAAAGCCCCTGGCATCTGCTTTGATCCCGAGCTGGCAGCCCCACAGCCGCTCCCAGCGGGGCCAGGCTCATTGCTGGGCCAGCCTGCAGCTCCCCCAGCTCTGCTGCTCGCTCACCGAGGGCAGGGCTGAGGAAATCTCATTAAACTGCTCCGACAAAGCCCAACTTTACTGCCAAGTCCAGCCGAGCTGCCCAGCTTTCTGCAGAAGCTGGCTTGGGTCCCAAAAAGAGCTGAGGTTGGAAGGGATCCCTGCAAGTCACCTCCAACAGGTCCCTCAGCCCTGTCCACTCAAACATTCTGAGCATCTCTGAGGACAGACCCTCCCTTATCTATCCAGGCAGCCTGTTCCAGCCTCCCCCTACCAAACTGTTGGGAAATTTCTTGGATTTTTTGTTTTTTGTGTGGTTCTTTTCCCCTAATCTGGAAGCGGGACCTGCTGTATTTCACTCTCTGTGCGTTGCAGGACAGAGATCTGGTGGATAAGCAGCTCCCAGCTTCACAGCACCTGCAGTTTCAGAGCTGCAGGTGGAGGGAGGAGGAGGAGGCAAAGCAAAGGTGAGGCTTCGCTCGGCGCCCTGGCTCTGTCTCAAGTTCCCCTTTTTCCTCTCAGTGCAAAGCAGACACAGAGTCCCCGCTCTGTCGAAAACACAAGACCTGTTTTGAACAGCCTGGTGTTTAAATGTGGAGGGAATGAGGGATTTGTCTTTACCAACAAGCCACGGGGCCTGCTGGTGGATGAAACCAGCACTGAGAGATAAAAGAAACAACGGGAAGGGTTCCACTGGTCAGTGAATGGAAAGAGAGAGATTTGTCCTTACAAACAAACTGGAGGTTCTGCTGATAAATAAAATGGGATATTGAGAGATGAAAGAAACAATGGGAAGAACCATAAATTCCATAGGAATTAAAGAAAAGGCGGGGGGGGATACATTAGAAGGGAGTCTGAGGAATCAGGTGTTTTGAGATGTCTGCACCTCTCCAGTACCTCAGCCAGTGGGGAAAGAGAGAGGGAAATGGGGCCGGGAAATTGGGATAAATAGGAGGCTGCATCCTCCAAAAATGTGAGAGACCCCAGGGGAATGCCCCAGGACCTCTCCCTTTATTCCAATAAAGTAACAGGACTCCTCTCCTGCTTCCCACTCTCTCCCAAGCCACCTCTCCCTGTCCAAGATGGAACTGTGGGAGCTGCTGCTCTCGCTCCGTGCCAGGAAGCAAAATCAGAGAGGAGGCAGGGCTGGAGGCTGGGGAGCAGCAGCCCCTGTCAGGGAGCATCAGGCAGCCAGCTCTCCCTTCCCGTGGGATTTGGAGAATCCCTGTGCCTCTGGGAATGCATGGACACTCAGTCTGTGCCTCCTGAAGCAGCGGCAGCCGCGGGGCTGAGCCGAGAGGCAGCCAGGGCTGGGTTTGCTTGGTGCAGAAGGGAAATGCAGGGTTACAGTCACTCCTCCCACCAGCAGCTGCGCTGAACCCACGCTCCGGGCCCTGCAGAGCCCTCTCCAAAGCCTGCACAGAGCAGGGGCACAAACTCCACAGCTGCTCCTTTACTGCCCTTGGGTCCAGCTGGAACTGAGCAGTTTTCCCCCTTCCCATCAAATGGAGCACATCCCGTGCTGGCATCCTTCACTCCACTTTCCAGCCCCAAATCGTGCCCTGCTCGGTGCCAACACCCTGAGCAGATCCTCCAGGGGCAGCGGGGCTGGGATGGATTCTGCAGGGTGGGAACACCTGAGGGAGCTCAGGGTGCTGAGTGGGAACACGTGAGGGTGATCAGGGCAGGGTGGGAACATCCGAGGACAATCAGGGTGCTGAGCAGGAACACCTGAGGACCATCAGGGTGCAGGGTGGGAACAATTGAAGGAGCTCAGGGTGCTGAGTGGGAACACGTGAGGGTGATCAGGGTGAAGGGTGGGAACAATTGAGGACAATCAGGGGCAGGGTGGGAACACCTGAGGACAATCAGGGTGCTGAGCAGGAACACCTGAGGACCATCAGGGTGCAGGGTGGGAACAATTGAAGGAGCTCAGGGTGCAGGGTGGGAACACCTGAGGACAATCAGGGTGCAGGCTGAGAACAATTGAAGGAGCTCAGGGTGCTGAGTGGGAACACGTGAGGACAATCATGGCACAGAATGGCAACACCTGGCTGGGGCCTGACACTCAGGTTAGGGACAAAGTGCCATGGCCAGAATGCACGCAGGGGGGAAGGCTCTGAGTTTTCTTTCTTCCAGCACTAAAAAGCAAAAAGAATCCTCCCCCCCGAGCAGCATGACCCCAGAGGGGAGATGCCTCCGTCCCAAAATGGGGCTGGCAGGATTTCAAACACGCAGCAGCGAGAGGAAGGAAGTAGGGGAATGGCAAAGCCACCCAGGCCAGGGAGCAGGAGGTTTATAAACATCCCACAGGCTGAGGATGTGGTTTGCAAGGGACCTTTACAGCAACCCCAAACCACAAAAGCCTTTGCTTCAACAGAACTTGATTAGGAGTGAGCCTGGCTGTGCACTTAGCACAGCAGTGTGTGTCCCTCCTCGGGGCCAGCCTCACGCCAACCTCCTCAACTGGGGCTCCTCAATTCCTCACAGATACCTTCCTAAATACATATATTTTTTAATTCTTGAAGGGTTTTTTCCTTCCATTTCCCGTTGTCTGCAGTCAGGAACAACTCTGCCTTCACCGAGAGGTGACCACATTGGCAGCATCGAGCTTGGGGAATTCCGCCAGCAGGGTTGAGGCTCTGAATTTCTCTGGCAAACCCCTTTGCCTGCTCCAGCTGTACCAGTTCAACCCCCCTGGGGATGCATTCCTGCACCCAGCCGGGCTCAGGTACAACTCACAGCCCAGCAAAAGCTCAATCCTGTTTTCTCACCCATTCTGGTGCTGTGTGCCAGGGATTTTAGGGAGTGAGCAAAGTGGGAACTCTGGGGAGCTGCTGGTGGTGGAGTGGGTGTGTTCATCAGGGGGAAGGGGTGCCAGAAAGGACCAACCAACCTCGAGGATGAATGGCAGCACTGGGATGAAGGTCCTGGTGCTCTCGGCCAGCAGGGTGAGGGCACGGATGCAGTGCATGCGCAGGGGGTAGAACCGAGTCGTGGGCACCAGCCTGGGCAGGAAAAAGAGATCAAAATCAATGATATTAGGCCAGGTTTATACAGGAACTGCACCTGCAGCCTTCAGTGGCACGGGAGAGCATTTCCTGCTCTGCTGAAGAAACCTGCAGAGCAGCCTGGGCTGCTGAAGCCACCCCATGGCTGGAAATAAAATTCCCACGTTAAATCTGTGACACGGACACACAAATCCCTCCTGCCCCAGCTCTGCTGGGAGAAAGGGCTCCAGAGGTTTGTCCCTGATGCCAACTCCCTGTCAGGCTGGGACTGAGCAGGATCAGCTCCCCCAGAAGCAGAGAATGGAGAGCAACCCCTAAAACCCCCCCAGGCCTCATTTCTGTCCCACTCTCAAGCCCCTCACTCCATGACCTGTACCTGAAGTCATGGAAGCCTCCAGCATTAAAAATTTCATGTTTCTAAACCACAGCTCACAGATGACGACCCAAGCTGATCAATGAACCCCTCCCTCCCCAAAGGACTTGCTGAGCAATCCAGGAGAGCCCACAAAATAAAGATGTTGGACCAGGGCACCGTAAATCAGCCGCATCCCCCCACTCCAAATAGTGAAATAATTATCACTGGATCCATTACAGAAATAAATCCACTTCGCACCCCTGCCCTGGCACCTCTGGAGATGACGAAAGCCATTCTCAGGAATTAATTGATCGAGGAATAAAGCTGTTAAGTGTATGGATTCCCTGTAAACCAGGGCCGTTCGTTTCTGAGTGCATGGCCATGCCACAGCCCGCTGGGCACCCCGGGGATGCCAGACACGGCTCTGGGGCAGCCAGGCCCCTGCTCAGGGACCCCCAGGCTGCCCCTGCCTTCCTCCCTGCAGGTGCTGAGAGGCCAGAATGCCCTGGGCACCAAAAATTGAACCACACACACCAGGGAACGGCTTCACTTCTGCAGCTCGGACCGGGAGCGGGGCAGGAATCTGAGCAGACGAGGCCAGGGGAAAGTTTATGGGGAAAAGGGATACCAGAACTGGAGCTTCTGCTGCTAAAAACAACCATCGACGTGGAGAGGTGCCAGCACAGGGACCAAAGGCAGGAACTGGGGGAGGATGGAGCAGGGACACAGGGACATGGTCACCGTCCTTATGCTGGAGCCAGGCGCCACCTCCCGGCACGGGGGACAGCAGGGAACGGGACTCTGCTGCCATCCCTCCCTCGGGATAAATCCCACAGCATCCCCACGGCTGCCAGGCTGCCTCCTTTACATCCCAGACACCGGCCTGGCTCGGGAAGGAATCCAGGTGGGATCTGTTTCTGTTTTCCCAACCCTGGAATCACAGAATCCTGGAATGGTTTGGATTGGAAGGGACTTAAAGCTCATCCACTCTCCCCCCTGCCATGGGCAGGGACACCTCCCACTGTCCCAGGCTGCTCCAAGCCCCATCCAGCCTGGCCTGGGACACTGCCAGGGATGGGGCAGCTTCTCTGGGAAATGCATCCCAAGGCCTCCCCACCCTCAGGAGGAGGAATCTTTTCCTGGTATCTCATCTGAACCCACCCTCCTTCAGTCTGAAGCCATTCCCCCTCATCCTGTCACTCCATCCCTTGGAAATCCTCTCTCCCCATCTTTCTCGTATCTCCTTCAGGTCCTGGAAGGCCACAATGAGATCACCCCAAACCCATCTGTGGGGTTCCCAAACCTCCAAAGCCTCGGCAGGCAGTGCCTGCAGCTGATGCCAAGCTGAGCCTCACCCCATTCCCCTCTCCTTGGCCCCAGATCCCTGATTTATCTTCCTGGACAGGTAGGAGGCTGCCTGGATCCATCCCCCTGGATCCATCCCCCTGGATCCATCCCCAGGAGCAGTGGGGGATGGCAGGAGGGATGTTTGCATCCTCTTATCTGATCGTTTAAATCTGCTTATCTCCATCACCGCTGGGGAGTTTTTGCAGAGCGGGGTTTTAAAGCTGAGAATCTGGTTAACAGAGCTAACAGGATTTGGGAGATCACCAGAGATCCCCAAATTCCCTCAATGCTCCGTCACCAGCAGCCACCTCGGGGCACAAACATTGCATCCACAGAGAACTGACGGGAGGAGAGGAGGAATTCTCAGCAGATATCCCGAAAATAAATAACAACTGTGTCCCAATTCTTCAAAATCCCAACAAACAGGCACCAAAAACGCAGCTTCGAAATGGATTTACAGAGCTGGGGGTGAGGATTTCCTGAAGCAGGGCAGATCACTGTCCTTGCAGTTACAGGGATAAGCTGCTCAGGTTATTCAGACTGAGACTTTTCTTACACAAAGAGGAGAGAATAACCCACGCCACAACTTTGTCACCACCTAAACAGGTGCTCACACCTGGAAAATTTCAATTAAAAGCAGCTTTGAGAGCATTCAGGGTTAAATCCGAATCCCAGAGCAGTTAAAATAACCTTGTAAACAGAAGTAGAGCAAAAAGAATGTAAGAATTCTACTCACTTGATGCAGCCAATAATGACCTGTGTCAAGGGGTAGATCAGGGGCTCCATCACCTCACTGGGGTGGATGGTGCTGAGAACTCGACACCAGAAGTACAGGCAGTGGATGTACTGCCAGTTGTAGACAGACTGGAAGTTCTCCTGCAGGAAAGGGGAGGAAAAATAAATAAATAAAGGTGGAAACTTGAAAATGTGGCACTCGAGAGGTGCTCACTGCTTCCTCTCCAGGCTCATTTTATCCAGGAGGAACAGCAACACTGCAGCTGCCACTCGAGGTCATTGGGCCAGTGCCTGAAGGAAATAAAGGGAGCAAGAACAGCCTGGTGCTGCTCAAGTGTGGCTGCTTTGAGAAGGACGAGTTCCCAGCCTGGCACAGACACGGGGACGTGGCCAAGCACGGGAAACCCTGCGCTGACCAAAGCGAGCAGCAGCTGCTCAGCCCAGCACTTCTGGGAAAGACACCACCCAGGACAGCTTCATCTTTCACATCTGCAGGGTGACAGGGACAGGCAGCAGGGCAGAGAGCAAACCTGCAGCTCTGGCCTTGCTGGTTACCAGCAAAACCACTGGGCCAGCAGGGACATGGTGCCAGCAGGGACACGGTGACGGCAGGGACACGGTGACAGCCAGCAGGGACAGGGACTCCAGGCTGGCTCAGCAGCGTGGCCCAAGGCTTGCACCATTGTTCTCAAGGCTTTGGGCAGGTGCTGCAGCAGCTCTTAGTGCCAGATTAAATAAAAGCCCAGCTAGAGCAGGAGTGCCTGAAGGAAACCCTTCCCAAAAATGTTCTGTAAGCTCTGCAGGTATCCCCCCAAAACCACAGGGGACTGCACTCACAAGGTGCCTCAGCCCCCACTTGTGCTTTTTCCCAAGACTTTCAAGGCCCAGCTCATCTCTTCCACGTGGAAAAGCAGGATGCACAAGCCCTGAGACAGGGACAGAATCCTTTAATTGCAGCCACGAGGCCAAACCTTGCAGCAGGGACTTAAGCCAAGCCACAGCTGGACACGGGCGAGCTCTGCCAGCTCTCCCCAGGTCACTGAGATGTACCAAAAAGCTTTTCTCAGCTTCTCCTGCACAGGAACAGACGAGCAATCTGCTCTGGTAATCACCTCCCACCACCACCATGCAGTGCTCCAGTTAAACAGGCTTAGTGCCTGCATTTGGGCATCTCAGTGCTGCCGTTCCCATCCCATCCCACCCGAGGTCCCACAGCCCTCCCCAGCTGTGAAACCAAGTGGATTTGCTCCTTGTCTGGGCCACAACTGAGGGTGTAAGGAGCCAGTGCAATCCAATTAGGGGATCTGCAGCCCAGACTTCATTTATCTCTGCTTATTTATCCCCGTGTCTGACCGGCCAGGAGATTTAGCTGGGCACCAATCCTGCCCCGTTTGGGGGGCAGCTGAACAATTAATCTGTGGGGTCTGTTTTGCTAAACAGGACTAAATCCAGGATTAGCAATCTGACTCAGATTTCCCAGGTCAGACTGGAGGTGGCTGAAACCAGGGCTGCTCCCCTCAAAGGTCTGAGCTGCTTTGCTCCCCTAAGTCCTTTAAACAGCACGGACTTTGCTGGGGACATGAAACGCCCCAGGGTGGCTCCTAAGCTGCTTTAGCCTCGGGTTTTGGGGCAGAGGCTGCAAACAGCAGCCTCAGGGTGGAGAAGGGTGTCCCAGATGGAAAGTGCAGCACCAACTCTTGCAGGTGGGAAGAGAAAAGCAACTCCCACCCCACAGGAGGGTTTGGGTTCAAAAAGATCTTAAAGATCATCCATGGGCAGGGACACCTTCCACCATCCCAGGCTGCTCAGAGCTCCATCCAGCCTGGCCTGGGACACTGCCAGGGATCCAGGGGCAGCCACAGCTTCTCTGAGCACCCTGTGCCAGGGCCTCCCCACCCTCACAGAAGGAAGAATTCCTTCCCAATATCCCATCTCACCCTCCTCTCTGCCAGTGTGAGCCCATTCCCCCTCAGCCACTGCGAGCCCTTGGAAATAGCTGGACAGAGCCTTTCCCACAGGCTCCTTTCAGGTCCTGGGAGGCCACAATCAGCTCACCCCAAAAGCTTCCATTATTTTCCCTCTCCTTCCTGGCTGAAATTTTACCACACACAACTCTCAGGCGCTCCCTGAGCCCCAGCCATGGGTCAGACACCACCAAAGCCTCAAGTGGTGCCTGCGACTCCCGCTCTCCACACATTTCCCCCTAGGAGAGGGGATGGAAAATCCCTTCCCCACCAGGGCCAGGTCCCCACCTTCTTCCTGACGGTCATGGCGCTGCGCAGGTGGATGGCCAGCTGGCGGATGTAGATAAAGGTGTGCTGATAAGAGGTGTGAGTGTCCAGGGCAAACATCTCGGTCAGCGTGCGCTGCATGAAGTTGATCATGGGCAGCGCGTTGGGAGAGGTGAACCTGGAGTTCTTCACAAAGGCAATGTACATTTGCTGTGAGGGGGAAAAGGACAAGAAACCACCACTTAAAACAGAGCAAAAACCATTCTTGGGCTCCTCTGGCCCTCCCAGGTGTGTCCAAACCAGGGCTGAGCGTTGCTTTTATCACACAGAGGAATAATCCAGCCTGCTCCTTTCTCCAGGAGCGTGCTCAGCTCAGAGATGTGCCCAGCACGAGGGCAACACTGCAGGAGGGGCTGAGCCACACGTGGGCATGGCTGGGCACAGCTCTCCTGCTCTGGTGCCACTGTGACAGGAAAATACACTTGGGAACTCAGCTGGGAGGTCAGAGCAGCTCAGGAGTGTCCAGGGAAAGCCCTCAGGAATGTGGGAGATGAATATTCACCAAACACCAGAGAGCTCCCCTGCACAGTCTCTGTGCCTCCAGCAGGAAGGGCAGCAGTGGGGGGCAGGAATCACCCTGACCTGAGGGAATTCCTGCCCTCTTTGGTTTTCTGGAAGCTGCCAGCATCACCTCCTCCAGCTCAGCTCCACCTGCAGCTCAAGGCTTGGAGGTTTTTGCACATAAACGAGGAAGGAAAAGTGCAGGTGACAGCAAGAGCCAGGCTCACCTTGAGCAGGGGGCTGAGGTAAACCTCCTTCTTGTAGCGACAGATCTTGTTCAGCACCAGGAAGGCCAGGACTCTGACTGTCTCCTCCCCTGTGCTCCACAGCGTGATGGTTTGCTGGGAGAGAGCACAGACACACACGGGTGAACGAAGGGACAGAGAGCTCCTTGCTGGCCACAGACAGGCCTGGGCCTCCCTCCTTCCCAGCAAACAGGCAGGGGACACAGAGGGGACACAGAAGTGGTCACTGGCAGCCCTTCTGTCCTCACACTCTCGCTGTGTGGGATACCACACAACAGGCAGGGCTGATGTTTCTGTGATCAACAAAGGAACCTGTCCAAAAGCAGCACCCCTAAAAAACACACAACTTTTTATTTGTGTGCCTGAACACTCATTTGAGCTCTCCAGAGCGACTCCATCGCCCCAGGTTCATCTGGAAGCACCTGGTGCCCCCCCAAACCAGGCAGCTCACCTGCACTGAGGGACTGCACAGCACAGAAAAGCCTTCTCAGAACCCCCTGCAGCCTCCCAATGCTCCATGCCATCCATCATCCCCACCATCACAGGTTTCCCTGCCTCCTCCCAGAGCTGCCTGGCAGTTTCCACTCGGATGCCACCCTGCTGCCCTCCGTGTCTCCCCCACGCCTCCCGTGTTGCTGTTACAGCTCAGCAGTTGTGACTGAGCTGCCACAGAAAATATTCCACCCCCAGCTCCCCGAGTGGAGAGGCAGCACAGACATTTTCCCAGGGCCTGGCAGCAATTCCTCCATCTGGGAGGAGGAAGCAGCTTCCCAAAACACCTCCCTGCCACTTCCCTGGGGAGCAGCAGCTACAAACAGGGCCCACCCACCCACTCACCTCAGCCTGGCATCACCTCAGCCTGGCATCACCTCAGCCTGGCATCACCTCGTGAACCTGGAGAGAGGTGGGAATCCTCTCCAGGAACAAAGGCAAAGCAAGGGAACACTACAGACACTGAACTGCCCCAGGATCCAGCCCAAATACCACAGAAGGCTCAGCTGAAGGGAGGAAAAAGCATCTCGGACACCGATGGCACATCCCAGCAGGTTCCCTTACCTTGAGGAGGGCCCGGCACTGCTTTGGGAAGGACAGGAAGTATGGAACAATGGAATTCACATGCTGCAGCACTGCTGCACCCACCGAGGCCTCTGTCAGGCACGACAGCAGCTGGGGAGGAGAACAAACCCACCCCAGTCAGCACCCCAGGGCTCATCACCTCTCCCTTTACATCATTCCCAAACATTCCCTGGGCAGGAAGGAGCTCAAAGCAACCCCAGGAGCTGGGTCAGGGGAGGAGCAGACACAGGGCAGGGTGAAGTCCTGAAGGTGGCAGCTCAGGCTGCTATCAGGGTTAACAACCCCTGAGGCATCACGTGGATGGTGTGGACACTGCAGAAGCTGAGTTTATCTGCAGCTGGACACCTGACAGTTGACAGGACTGTGACCAAAGTGTCACCTCACTGCAAACAGCCAAATTGACCCTCAGCCTGCACAAGGAAACACCACCCGAGCTCGCTGATGGCACACTGGGTTTCCCCAGGGGCTTTTGAGCTGGAATGCTTTGGGTATCAGAGGCTCACTCTGCCCCGAGGAAAGGCTTGGACAAAACGTGAGGAACCAGGATCCTCGTGTTTGCAGCTTGTTCAGCTCAGCTCAGCTCCCTGCAGAAAAACCCAGTTTCCTTCCAGTGTGAGGACAAGGTGGCTCTGAGAGAGGCTCTTGCCTGACTGGAAGCAGCCCCAGGCATTTTATCCACGTGCAGTTTGCCTCCTCACCCTCCTCCTCACTCTGCAAAGGCTCTGGACTGAGCAGACTTTGCCCTCTCACACCAAAAGGAGAAGATGCTGCTCAGAAAAGCCACTGTGGGGAACCACTGAGAGCTCTGAGGAGTCAGCCCAGGAGCAGGGATTGCTCCCAGGGACTGCATTCCCAGCTCTTCCTCGTCTGCAACCCTCTGCTGCTGGAGAGAGGCACCACAGCTTGAGGGAAAAAAAAAACCACCACAACCTCTCCTGATCAAATTGCTCTTTCTGCTAAGTCATCGTGCCAGCTCCCAGCTGAGGGACAGCAGCACTCGGGCTGTGTCTGCTGGTGTCCCCTCCCTCAGCTGCTGAGCAATCAGTGTTTGATGACGTTCCACGTTCTAATTTGGGCACGCACGATGAAGCAACCTCAAAAAAAATATATAAAATAAGCGGGGGCAGGAGTTTCCTGCAGAAATAACCCACAAATTGTCCCCTGAAACACCAGAAATTTGGGATGGATGGGATGGAATGTTATCATGGAGGTGCCACATGTGACATCTGAGTATTTACCTCGGGTGGAGAGATCACGGCACCAGGAAATGAATTAATGATGCCCAACGCAGGAGCTCAGACTGCAAACTACTTTCAAGCTATTAAATATTAATCAGCCAGACAAATTAAAACAGAGGGAGCTGCCAGAATGTTCATTCAACCCTTCTTCACTGCCTTCCCTGCTCTGACCCGAGCACCCTCTGAACCTCCAAATTGTTAACGACACCAAACCCTTCCAAAATGAGACAGGGAAAGGATGAACACAAACCTCAGAGGGGGCAAACCCCACCTGCCCCACCCCAAAATATCCCACCTGGCCCAGCAAGGCACAGACTGACCACCCCACTCTCCCAATGATGCCATTTCTCACCTGTATGGTACAGCCGAGATAAACTTTGATGTCCAGTCGCAGCTTTCCCCAGAGGGGGCTGGTGGAAGGGAGAACCATTCTGGAAAGGAGCAAGAGTTTGGTTTAGCTTGAAAAAAAACCCTCAAATAAATCAGATTTCAGCAGCAAAATGAGCAGTGAGATCAATTCTCAGGAACTGCTGGGGGAGCCGGGGTCACGCGCTGGTGGCACTGCAGGGACACAGCACAAAGGTTGGTCCTTTCCCCTGAAAACCAATTTCCAGTGCCTGAGCCGTGTCCTGAGCACGAGCAGAGGCAATTCCAGACCTCCCTCAAGGCCACACACCCTCTGCAAATGCCTGGAGGTGGATAGTACACAATTTGGGGGGAAGAACAGAACCCTGTGAGCATCACCGGGCCCTCGGTGCTCGGGGAGAGCTGGCACCTCTCTCTCTCCCAGGTTCCAAGGCAGCTCTGAAAATCCCCTCCAGCTTCCCTGAGGGTCTCAAATCCCCCCTGACTTACTTGAGTTTGTTCTTGGGGGCTTTGGGGAGCAGCAGCTTGTGCAGGTGGTGGAACAGGTCCCGGATGCAGAAGGACACCAGGGCATTGAACACTGGGTAAAACAAGCCAGGAAAGCTTTTGTGAGTGATTTTCCGTGGATTCTTGGATTTCCTAATGTGCAAAGAGGTCCCTGAGGAGCTGAAGGCAGTGATTCCCATGGCAGAACTCCTGCATTTCCTTCTGGAAAACCCCAGTTTGCCTCATATTGGAGTTTTTCATGTAAGATCAGAAGGCACAGGGGCCACCTGTCCAGGCAAACAGCACCAAGAATCCTTAAGAAGGAAAGACCCCACAGAAAAATGAGCTTCCTACTCAAGTGGAAAGGTAAATTCACTCCTCCCAGTGCTCACCTCCCCTCTCTTCCCACAGCTCAACTCCTTCCCCCAAGAGATTTCCCCTGCCTCACCTGCAGTGTCAGACACCTGGAACTTGCTGGGGTCACCGCCACTGTCTCCTTTGGTGGTGGCCACGGCTGCCTTGTAGGCTTGGGTGATTTCATGGAAGAGTTTTGGGGTGAGATTCCTCTGGGGAAAGAAGGAAAGGGGTTGCTGAGGAGAGGAGGAAGAAGAAAGGGATCTTGGGGGACTCTGAAGCTGTGACTGGGACAGGAGTGTTGGGATTCCCTGGGAGTTTGAGGGCAAGAACAGCTCCATCCTCCAACGAGGAGGAGAAGCATCAGCACAGGGGGAACAAACTCAGCGGCCTCCACCTGCTCTAAAAGTGGCTTTTCATTGCTGAGGCTTGGGAAGGAATTAATCAGCTGTGAGCAACTTCCAACTGGAGCTTCATTCCCCTCAGCCCTGCTCAGAAAGCTCCTGGAGCTGCCAAAGGCTCAGCAAGAGGATGAAAAAATCCAAATTTTATCCTTCTGGCCTCTTCTGAGCCCCGTTTCTCCAGCTTCCCCCTCCCAGGGAATGGAAATACTTTAAACCTGCAGCCCAGGGGACGTGACAAAGTCACACTGAAGGCAGGAGAGACACAGATGTCAGGATAGATTAACAGATCCCACTCTGGCCTTCCCCAGGCAGCGAGGAGAGAACCCTCCAGGGCTTTGTGCTCCACCCCCCTGCTCACCTGGGCAGCTCCCTTCCACTCCTCCACCATCTTCAGGCTCACGTGGATGAAGGAGACTTTCTTCCTTTTGGCTTTTTCTCGTTCTTCGTCTTCATCATCTTCATCTTCGTCGCTGGCTTCCTAAGGAGGAGAGCACAGGAGGACTGAGGGGAGGTTTCTACGAGTCCCTCCTGGCCCCAGCTCTAATGAGCAGCTAATGAGGAGGGAGGGAGGCAGGGCTGAGTTTATTAATGCTGCTCCCGGCACTCTGTGGAAAGCAGGAATGGCTCAGGTGGGATTTTGGGAAGGAATTCCTGGCTGGGAGGGTGGGCAGGCCCTGGCACAGGCTGCCCCTGGATCCCTGGGAGGGTGGGCAGGCCCTGGCACAGGCTGCCCCTGGATCCCTGGCAGTGTCCAAGGCCAGGATGGACGGGGCTTGGAGCACCCTGGGACACTGGGAGGTGTCGGGATTGGCACTGGAGGAGTTTTAAAGTCTCTTCCAACCCAAACCATCCCAGGATTCGGGGCTGGCACTGGAACACGAAGGCTCCACGTGGGATTCATTGATCCCAGCCCTCCTGAGCAGGGCCTGGTACCTCGAGGGTGTCGGGGGGTCTGTGCAGAGGCTCCTCCTCCTCAGAGCTGTCCGAGGCATCGAAATCCAGCAGCTTGCGATCGTTCTCCTCCAAAAACTTATAGAACTCGGGGTCTCTGTCCTTCAGCCTGGAGAGCTGATCTTTGTGCTCAGACGCCTTTCCCTTCTTCCTGCTGGAAGAATTCAGTGTTTGTTCACTGCCCGAACTCCTGCTGAGGCTGTGAGAAACGCTTTTCATCAAGGACTGAGAAACCTTGATAGGATACCAGCGGGACAGATGGAAACATCTGGAAAAACCATCAGGAATTTGTTTCTCGGTTCCTCAGAGCTGCTCCAGGGATGGGGACTGCAGCATCTCCCTGGGCAGCCCCTGCCAAGGCCTCACCGTGGAGAAATTCCTCCTGATGTCCAACGTGAACCTCCCCTGGTGCAATTGAGGCCGTTCCCTCCCCTCCTGTCCCTGTTCCCTGCGAGCAGAGCCCGACCTGGGGCCGCCCCCTCCTGTCAGGGACTTGTGCAGAGCCAGAAAATCCCCCCCGAGCCTCCTTTTCTCCAGGCTGAGCCCCTTTCCCAGCCCTCACCTGCCCGGCCGTGCCTGCAGCCCCTGGGCCGCCTTCCCACTCGGTCGCCGCCGCCTCGCAGCGCCGTTGAGGGCCCCGCCGCCCTTCTCCTCCTCCTCCTCCTCCCAGCCGCCGTCATGCTCCGAGTCCGAGCCGGCAGCGAGGAACTCGTCCAGGCTCAGCTCCGCCAGTTTCCTGCGGGGAAAGAAAGGAGGGTGTGAGGGGGAATGGAGGGTGTGAGGGGAATGGAGGGTGTGAGGGGGGAAACTGATCCCGGCGGTGCCGCCGCTGCGGCGCTCACCTCCTACCGGGGGCCGCCATGTTGTCTCCGCCACGCGGCCGCCGCTTCCGCTCCCGCCGTGCAGCGCGGCGGAGGCGGGGCGAGCAAACCACGCCTATATTTATGCAAATTAGCTCATTTGTATGCTCAGCCACGCCCCACAACACTGCTGGCCACGCCCTCTCCTGCATTGGCCCCGCCTCCTCCCCGCTCCGCCGGCGGATCCCCCATCCTGGGGATTCCCGGCCGGGATCAGGAATAGGGGGGCCAGAGGGACCAGGGAAGGGATGATCCCCCTGTTCTCGCACTGTTGAGGCCGCGCCTCGAGTGCTGTGTCCAGGTCTGGGCCGCTCGGTTCGGGAAGGGCAGTGAGGGGCTGCGGGGTGTCCACTGGAAGGGCATTGAGGGGCTGCAGGGTGTCCACTGGAAGGGCATTGAAGGTCCGCTGGAAGGGCATTGAGGGTCCAATGGAAGGACATCAAGGGTCCACTGGAAGGGCCTTGAGAGGCTGCACTGTATCCACTGGAAGGGCATTGAGGGT
>VZTA01011811.1:0-12001 GCA_013398855.1 Mohoua ochrocephala
AGTTGGTACGGTTTGACCTTGGTGCACTGCTGCAAGAAGACTGTCCGCTGAAAGTGCCTCTCTGCTATTCCTGTACTTTTGTTACAATTTCTACACTTCTATATCATTACTGTTACTTCCTATACTATTCTTTCAGTACAGAAAATTAGAAAATAGGAGGAACCAAGTATTATATTTTCCCTGGAGTTTCCATTTTAGTAATTTCTCAGCCATTTTTAAAGAGGCACATAATGAGAAAATACCTGGAGACATCTGCTGAATAACTGTTTTTCTTCTGAGGATTTATCAACCTTTGCATCATTTGATCCCTGTACAGAGGGTGGGGTAGAAGATTTACCGAAGGGAATCAGAGGGTTAATTTTTCTTTTCTCTCCTTGTCCTCTCCTAGTAACACCTGCGTGTTTCTTTCCCATGTCACTTCTGCTGCCTGCAACCACATCATTGTGTAACTCCCTCCTTTTAGGTCAAGGGCTTGTCTGCCTTGATATAAATATTAATAATTTCATTTTTTTACAAAGAATGATGAATATGTTGGTTTTTTAAAAGCCCAACTCCTCAAAAACTGCTGATCCTAAATGATAGAGCGTTGTCTAGTAAAAGGAGTGGAAACTGGAATAGATGACTTCTAATCCCTGCCATTGAATTATTCTTCTTTGACACAGAAGTAATTTAATTCCTGTGATGCAGGCTACCCACTTGCAGAATTAGCCCAATAATAATTATCCTGGCTCACAGCTTGTTCTGAGACTTCATTAGTGTTTATAGAGCACTTTTCCAGGTTTGAGTTCTTTGCCTCAAAACTCTACATAGTGGAAAAGCAAACAATGAAATTATTAATAATTATCAACTAACTGATCAAGTAAAGTAGAGTTCTTCACTCACAGTGATAGCCTTTCTCTCTTTATCTTTTCGTGTATAAATGTGCTGCATTCTATCAGATCCTGAATTTAAAAAAACGTTCAAAACCTTCATCCTGAGAAAGTAGAGCTGAAATTATCTCAGAGACCTCAGTTTTGGGATGAGAAGAACACCGAGATGGGATATATGGAAGGAAGCTTTTCTTACAGAGAAGAAAGGAATTTGCTCACTAAATTTGGTCACCAAAATTACTCTTATTCTTTGGATCAGAACACCAGGATGATACTGTAACACAACGTTCTGACGTCATCGAAACCTTCTCCGGAGCTTTCCTGGCACTGCTTAATTTCTTTGGGGCACCTATTTATTATCTCGGAGGACACTCTAATCTGAACTGCACTAAATATTTACAGTACCACAGATCCTTCAGCCTTTTTTTCCCCAGATGAAATCTCTGTTTCAGGGAGCAAATAAGCCAGGGGTTTTCCATACATACATTCTCAGCTGATTCTTACACCGATAAAATATTTGCCCTTTAAAAGCTACATACCGTGGTCTCATGAGCGTCATTTTTCTCTTATTATATATTTTTACTTAAGAATATCCTGGTTTGTTTCTCTTCTAGAATCAAGCTGCAGTTCTGGAGGTGATATGATATCAAGAGACTGTAAAAACCAAGCAATTCACGAAACAAATACAATGAACAAGGGCAAAAAAAGGGAGACAGACAATTTAAAAGACCCATATTTGTTCTCATTTGTAGGAACAAGTTTTGCAAAGGAACTTTGGACCAGTAGATATGCTGTAAAAATACACTGAAAATATTCATTGGGATATCTTTAGCAAGGTAAGGATTCTCTCTGCTCATGTTAGTGGGATAGCTACAGTGATATATTTTATTATTGTAACTTTAATTCCCGGGAGTCCAATTCTATCCCGATTTTGTTTGAACTGTGAAAGTTGTAAGTATTTTGGGTGAATATTTTGATTTTAATTATATTGTTAAGGGATTTCAGGGAAACAAGTGGGAAAAGATAGACAGTTAAATATTAATATTCAAAATACAGATAGAATTAAAACAACTTCAAAAGTTATGTGTGTATATATAGCTTATGCATAAAAGGGAAGAGATATTGTTCGTAACCATCTACATGTTAAAATGGTATGAATCTTGCAAGTCTTTCTGAAAATATATCAATGCTGCCATGCACAGCAAGTAGAATGACATTGGTCTGAAAGGATTTTTGCAGTGATTCTTCTTAAGTATAGACAGTTTGTCAGCTGCTCAGGTTTTTCAGAATATGTATGTAAACTCAGATGGGGACAAGACTTTGAATTAGGTAATGTCTTTACGGGGGTAAAAAAACCCAAACAACTGTCTTGCAAATGTACTGGTAATATAAATGTAATTCAAAGAGATGTGTGATACATGCATATGTAGGTAGCTATGTAGATGAAAGGCAAGTAAATCCATTTGGATCTAATACTTCTGTATCTGATTTTGGCAGGAGGTTCCTGGATTTTTCCAGTGTCTCATCTACTGCAATTTCCAGCTGTCTCTCAGTTTTGATGTTTCCTGTAAGTAACATAACCATTTTTCAAGTCCCAAACTCACAGCTTCCTATTATACTTGCAAATAGTCAGCTAAAGTACATCTGTTCTTTACAGAGAAATATGGGTTTACGTCTTTTCTTTCTCCATAGCATTGACTGTGGCATACCAAAATATATATCAAATAGTCTGAAAATAAAATATTATTTTACTTTAAATACTCTATGTTCTAGTAAGAAAGCACGTACAAAGATATGCATCAAATTTAGTCACTAAAATATTCTGCTAAATAGAAAAAAATTGGGAAATAAGTGTATGATGTTTTATACTACATTAGGCTACTTGTTTTAAACCATGTAGGTATGCAACTGACATTGATGGAAAACCTTGGAGGATGTTTTTTGCTCACTAAGCACAGATTTGCGTGATGGCAAACAGTTTCTCCATTACTACTGATATTAAGGGGCTGTATTCATCTACTTGACAATTTTGTTGCCTCCCTACCCCATTCCCTGTTTTTCAGTGTAGCTTGCTGGACTGGAGAGTAAAGATCCTTCATTTAACTGTCATCCAGGCCCAGTGTTTTAGCCTGACACTCCAAGTTAATTTAAAAGGATAAGATTATTGCAGTGCGAAATAATTCTTAGTATCTGCACTTAAGGTATGCAAAATGTACTGCAATTTTAATGGCTCAGTTGTTCACATTTTTCTTCAGTTGCTGCAGAACACACTTCAAGACATATGTTTTAAATTACATAAAAATATATTTTATTATAGTGCACTGAAAGCAAGGCAATCTGGAGGACAAAATTTCCCAAAACAACAAATCTGGCTTGGTGTAATTATAACATTCTTATATTCTGAATTTTAGTTTTTTGGTTTGTTTTGCATTTGTATCTTTGTTTTTGCAGTGGGAACAGATAAAAAAGAAATACTTTCTATTAAAATAATGTGTCAGACAAAGTCAGGAGTAAATCAGAATGAAAAATGAATAATTCTTTATTTTTGCCGTTCAAAAAAAAAAGTGGGAAAGTGCTAATACAGAAAACATTAAATTCATAATATGCACTAGATTTACTAGCTTTCTCTGTTTATACAACTCTGGCACTCTTAAAGGCTTTTCCAATCAGTATATATGGAATTATGAATGAATGCACTGAAAATACTCTGATATTTAATATGTCTGTGCATTCTTGCAACAGAAATTTACCTGTAGCTCTGCTGGGCTGTTTATTATGTCACTGCACAAACCCAAAGGGTTTCAGAGCTATCCAGCCTAACCTTTAGTTTCATGTGTTTAACGACCTAGGAGCTACTCATTTCCTGGGGAGAAGACACACGAGGGGAGCTTGAAAACCATGTCAGAAGATGGGAGACGAGCCATGCTCCTTTGTTATTTTGAGAGGAAAGCCTACTGTCACCCACAGAGGTTTTATTTGCCATCAGCATCCAGCAAGATGTTCAGTGGTAAGAAAACCTCAATGACAAGAGCAACTGTAACCGAGGACTCTAGTAAGCAGCCTTCTGCAGTCATAAATGGCCCAGCAGAGCCCTGCTGTGCTTGGAGGAACTTGCCTCTATTCCAGTTTAACAATGAGCCAGAAAGGAGACATTTGAAGCAATAAAATGAGGAACAGATGGGTGAGCCAAAGGTTAGTGCCAGTGTGATCCTCTGAAAATTAGCTGGATGGTCATCATTACCACAGACAGACAAAACAAGAAATGTCATTGGAAGAAACAGAGGAAAGTAGCACAAGCACAGAGGGATAAATCCCCACTCACCCCCACATCCTCCACAAACATGTACATATTAATTCATTAAAAGCACTTCATGTACCTCAAGATCTACTAATTAGTGATGTAGGTGGTCTCCAAAGTTAAAGATAACAGAGACATCTTTAGTGAGGACACCCTAATTGGAATTCCCATCGAGTTAGGCTTGCTAAAACAGACTCATAGGTTTCAGAGGATATTAGTTGCCTTAGGTAGAAATGCATTTTGTTAGACAGCTCTCCCTGAGAATGCTTTCCCCAGCTCTCATGTGCTTTGCCTCAGGGTTGTGATATGCATTATCATAGACAAGCACAGTTGTCTCACCGATTCATAGATCGTAGTGGGGGCATGATCCATTATCCTAATTACCATGTTGAAAGAAATATTCAAGAAAAATATAAAAAGATGCCTTTTTAAGCTTCATCCACAGAAATCCATGTCTAGCCAAGGGAATTAATGCGCTGATGTTTTCTGGGAACCTCATGTTATACTCATTGGCACAGATTATAATTCCAGTGAAGTCTGTGGAAAGATGCCAAATTATAATAGGTGCAAAAAACTAGATCTAGCTGCGCATTTTATACTCTTCTTTTTTCTTTTGCCACTTGAACTAACATATCATTAAATACATACACCAGCCCTATAATATAAATAGCAGTCCTCTTTTTTTAATTTTTCTTTTTTAATAAATGACTGAAAAAATTGGTTCTTGGCAAATAGTATAAAGGATGAAATATAAATCCATACAAATCTCCAGAATGCAACATATTTTCACAATGAGAGAATCAAGTATTTATTGTCAGATGGCTTTGGAGATCACTAAACTTTGATAGACACCAGATCACAGAAATAGGCCCTGTTAAGGGCATGTTGTACCTTAAAATAAAAAGAACTGGTGTAGCACTGGAACCACAGTCTAGGAAGTGAGAAAAATACTTAGTTTCACCTTAGAAAAGTTAAAAAAAAAAAAAGCAGGATGTGCAAAATTACGAAGTCCACTTTAAAAAAGAAAGGGACACAGAAGGGTAACTAGCCACGAACAGAAACAAACCTTTGAAGCTATATCCTTCTTGAATTTTTGCTCACTGCATCTTATAAAGAAATTGGCTTGAAACCTTCCATAATTCTAAACTCAGCCTTGCTCTAAACTTGCTTGTAATCTTTGAGCAATCATAAAAATGCTTGCAGGTTTACAGCATTTACAAACATTATCCAAAAATGTTATGCCAGTTGGCCACCCAGTATCTTATTTGAAAAGTAAAGCATATTTCTCAGTGAAGTATCTGACATAATAAAGACCATTTTTTCACTGTCTAAAAGAGCAGAGAAGGAGGCAGGAATGTCTCCATTTTCTAATGCAGTTTCTATATTCTATGAACAATTATTATCTTAATTGCCACCTACACCCACAACTCACAATCTGCTCAATCGTTTATAATACACAGAGACAAAGAGAAGAAACTATATACAATGTTACTGTGGCTTTCAGAGAGAGAGAGAAAGAACATTTTTCTAACTTTCCTGCTAATTTATCAAACAATCCAAATCTAGATGGCAGTGAAAGTATTTTCCTCACTGCATCATTTAGAGATATTAAAGGAACTGTATCTAGGGAAAAATAGACAAAACTGTGTAAGTCTTAAATGACTGCATTAGTTTCCAATCATGTTCTTATTTATTTTAGCTTTATGATATAAACTTGTTCTCTTAAATTAGTCAGAAGCAATTATTTCCTATAATTCTGCAAGAGTAAGAGGCACATCAGCCTCTGTAAGCTGACACAACATAACCCCAACAGACTGCAACACAGTCGAGTGCTGAGAAGTGACTCTTTTCTTACATTCAGGATTCAGCATCCAGAAGAATTTGGGGCAAATAAAAGACCTCTTCCATTATATTTTTTCCGTGGGAAAGACATGTTCACCCCTTCTGTTAGGTTATATGGGTCCTTTTACTCCACAAAGTGAAGGTGCCTAAAAGATCTAATACATAAATGTGCACAAAAATGTGCCTTTCAGAACACATTCGTTCCCAAAAGGTCTCTCTCTCTCTCTCTCTTACCCAGTCCCTCTCTGAGGTTATATCTGTATACAGGATACAATTTCTTCAACGTGCCTGTTCTTTTGAATGATTTAAACACTCATACATATATAAGAAATACAGCCCACTGAGCATTTTTCAGCTGAGATGAACATTTTGTGTCCCCCTTCAACTCCTGCCGTGGAGATCTAGGAAGATATTTCACCAAAATATTCACCAGTTGTTAAATGTTTTTTGAAGAGTGAAAAGGACTCCACTCAAAATTATAAAAACATAACATCAGTATTCTCTGTTCACTCCAAAATTCTTCAAAGTCCTCTTGAACTTCTGTAGGTATTAAAAAAAAAACAATCAATCAATCGATCAATCAAACAAGCAAGTGTCAAAATTTGAGTCTGCATTAATTTTAAGGTTCCTTATAAAACCATTTTGCATTTTTGGGAAGGTAATTTTTCACAAATACACATCTTGAGTATATAATCAAACCATTTAAAATTTCTGATGGCAATTTGTGTAAGAACAGCCAAACCTGGTTCTTTTATAAAGCTTTCTTCTAGCATGGTTCATCTAGAACAGGTACTGGAGTTTCTCTCTCCACAAGTGAGAAATCAGGGGCATGGGAAAGAACTGGTTAATCTCTTTTCAGAAGAACAAGGCCTGGAACTGAGGCTGACCTTGCTTATAGTCTATACATTGACCTGAACATTCATGAAGTTAAATCTGTGTTATGAAGTCTCATATATATCCTCATATCAAATATTTTCCGTAGTCAAATAGCACTGACTTTTGGGAAAGCTCTTGGGGCATTCAATAAACTAGAAAATTCATGTCACTCTGTGTAAACCACGCTTTCCAGTGCTTGAATCCTATTTAGAGAGTAGCATAGATGCAGTGAGTCCTGATGAAAGGGATAAAGTCAGACAGTTGCTTCAGCCAAGACCCAGTACTGTTCTCTCCCTTGCCATTTTCAGCTTGGCTTTCCTAGTCTCTGGACTTCAGATACTTGTGGTATCCATGACAGCTTTACTACTAAGTCTGTCTCTGGAAGCAGCCAACACAACCTTACTGTGAATCAAATCTCACATGCTTGCACTTCATTATTGTACTTTATTCCTTTACTTTTATTCCTCTACCTTTATTCCTCTATGGCTCTGGTAATTTCTGAACAAGAAGCATGTGGAAAACAAATTATGTAAGCAAGCATGTGTGCTTTATAGACATGGATAAATAAATACAATCAGGTACTCCTTTTTAAAGCAGGTGATATGTTACAGTAAAAATGCATCACTGATTTATAGCATTTTCAGTGAGGGAGAAAGGTATAAGAAAGCTGCCAAAATTATGGCATCTGTTTTCTGGGGATGTTAACATGTTCTGTTTAATTTGCACTGGTTTAGAAGCAGTTTTAACTCTGGGCTGTGTCCATAGAGAATGATACAAACATTTAAACCACAGAATAGAGAGGGAATATAAACAGTGCCTTTCCATTCCAGTAGAAACTAAAAGGAGCTGAATCTCAGACTTGTAGGAGTTGGGCAGATTGTGTCACCAAATGTTTTATAAGACTGTCTATAGAGAGACTATTTAGGAAAAAGTAAAAACTCTCAAAGTGAGAAAAAAAAAAAAGCACTTAAATGTTTCAGGTTTGTATGGTTTGGTTTTTTTTTTCTCAGAGCCCAAATTAAAGGCATGCATCATCATCATCATCATCATCGTAATAGTAATAATAATTATAATTTTTAAAGGTCTGGGAAAAAAGAAAGGCTTATAAATGTGCTGTTGTTTTATTTGGTGTGTTCCCCCCACCTCCTCCTTTCCCCATAATTATTTCTGTGACTGGCTGAAAATACCTAAAATTACCCTGATGAAAAATGTGCTCCTAGAGGCCAGTCTAGCCAAGCTCTTTCTCCTTTTTGGGCAAAGCGAGGATGGAACCTTAACAATAACTCCCTACTTAGCATGCANTTATATTCAGTTTTATATGTATACTACCTGTGCAGTCTGATACACCTAAAAGTTTGAATACGATGCACACAGTTGCTTTTGCTCTTTGGAGATTTATAAGACAAGACAGTAAAATACCTAACAAAAGACTATCCACTGCAAGCATGAAGCAAAAATGAGGCAATTCTTTCTTACAAAGCTCCTTTGAACGTAATTCTCCAACTAAGCATGCAACAAAGAAATATGAGCACTTTTCTGTGTAGCAGTCAGGTGTAGTGATCCAGATTAGGTTTTGGCCTGTATGAATATGGAAAAAAAATGTTGTGGCAAGAATTTTAATGAGTCCTAATGAACGAAGCAAATTTCTTCCAAACACTTTTTGGTCACTGTAGGAAATATCCTGTTCCCAAATCTTAATTATATTGTCATTTACACCTTCTCCCCATATCCCTTCCACTCCCTTGCAAGCTAAAGGAATAGTTTAACTTGAAGGCGACGGTTAATTTTGTTATATTTCATGATTTTCAGGTTTGATTAAACTGGAGAGCCAGAGGAAGGGAAGATCACTTTGACTTGGACTTTGCCTGATTTTAAGAAAAGGATGTGGCAAAAGAAGGAATAACCTGTAGGTATATGTTTTTTCTAACTTATTTTAAGATGTGCCACGTTTTCCTCTGATCTATTCAAACTTCCTCCCCCTCAAATCCATTTTATTTTAATTTCTTTCAATTTCCTGGTTAAACCAATATTTTCAGTACAAGATACACTCTTCTAAGCTCAATTCATACTTGGAGTAAGTAAAAAATTACCATTCAGAGCTGCTGCATATCAACTTTAATTTAAAAATTCCTTTGAATCAGTACACATTAATTGAAACCAGCATTTTTTGCCAAAAGATAATGTACTGAAAGTGAAAGCAATCACCTTTCTTTTTAAATACGTGTTTGTTGTTACCACTGCAGTCAAAATAGTGAGTTATATTATGATTTGAGAAATCACTGCACATGAAAGTTGTTATTTTGTTTGGTTGCTCTTTAAGTCTATTACCCATGAATTGTGTAAAAATAGACCATCAGCAGAAGAACATTCTTAACTGTCAGAGTATAGGTATGGTTTTAATTCAAAGCATGGTTTTATGCCCTATTTCTTCAGCCTTAGAAGATAAGCTGTGGTAGCCTCAAGGCTAGAATACAACCAGTAGCTCGTTTTTATATTAGCACATTTTATGTTCAAATAGATTAAGACATCTCCTTATCATATCTGAACGGTGCTCAGAAATGCATTTTTATGTGTCCAAGACCTTTAAAGGAAGAAGTAGAGCAATGGTAGCGTGTGACTGTGATATACACTGGAGGGAATAGTAGCAGCATGAAAACTGGCTGTGGAATAACTGGCTCTGGCACCGGACAGTGTCTTCATACAGCAAAAGGTAGGTGGTTTGTAGCTAACTTTGTTATCCTACGTGCATTGCTTTGACACTCCTAGGCAACTTCCAGTTCCTCTACTGAAAGCTGGTCCTTTACCATGTGTTCTTGTTTGCTAGATTTTTAGACACTACGTCTAGCAATAGTTAAGGCTTGCTCACACAGTAATATTTGCCATTTCTGAACATCATCACTTAACACAGCAAGTGTCTCTACGCAGTGGACTGAGTACAGCAGAGCTATTGAGGCTTAAGGAGTTGCTATGAATCCTGCCACTGAAATCTGGCATAATACAAAGGATTTGAAATCTAGGCTTTTGGTTTGGATCCTGATATTGTCCATCCAGAATGAGCAGATCTACATCTCCTCTAAGAAACTGTAGGTTCTGGTAGGTTCTCTAGTCCTTGTCCTAAAATACTAACTTTGCGAAAGTCAGCAAAAGATCTGTTGCTAAACAAGAGTGTCCTTCACTTGTGAATTTCATTGCAGACTGCACTGGAAGCTTGAAATACCCTCGGTCTTTATAGCTCAGACACTTCTAGGTAGCCTGTATTTCCAAGAATTAATAACAAGGCATCAAATCAAATGAAGGGGTAGATACCTATGCGGCGAGCTGGACACACATGTGCCCAAAACATTTTTAATTTAAACCCCTTTTAACTGTATATATACTAATAAGTTCTAAATATATGCACTTTCACCCAAACTAATATAACTTAATACCAATGCATATTTATTGTTATTAGACTTTTATAGCATTTTTCCTGTATGGCACCTCATAGGCGTTAAGTTAGCTGGATTCTCTAAAATTCAGGCTGTTTAGAGAACAATAGTTCCATTCACAAGCAACATTAACCGCTTAGCAATTTATAGCTCTTATTTACACTTACCTTGTGCAATATAGGTAGCATAAATCTTCATTGAAACCAAAAAAAACTAATGTATTTAGATATAATGAAACAAGAAAATACCTGAGATGGCTTTATTGTGTTTCATAAAAATGGTCTTTGGGGTTGGGTGTGGGCAAAAATATCCATATTGAATATAAAATGCAATTTCTGAAAATAGTTTTCCATAATAATGTTTCATTTACCCTTTTGTTCTCTCTGATCCTCCCCCCCACCTCCCCCCTTTACCGCATTTCACAGTGAAAGTGTCCAATAAAGATGATCAAGGAACAGAAGAAGAAAATCAACCTATTTTGTCAGAGCACTGACTCTGACAGTGCTGTAAATGATGGCAAGGCTCCAATTTTTAAAATTGTTTCATTTAAAACCTAAACATTGAATCCCTGTACAGTGTTTAGAGGCTTTTCAGCCTTCTCTGATTCAATTTAGAGGAAACATTTATGGGGTCTAAATTGTTCCTGGCAGTTCTGAGCTCACTTGCATTTTAAACAAATATAATTTATACAAAGCTGTGCCACATACAGTCCCAAGAAATCTAAAATATCAATCAAATTTCATTTGCAAACCAGTTTTACTAATAGTCAGTGGTTCAATTGCTCTTCCCTCTTGGAATAAAGGGTAGTTTAAAACTGATAACTGTGAAATGCACATTTCCAAGAGCACTCTTTCTCATTTGAAATGACTAAAAGACTTCTATATCCAAATCAAATAAACCCTTCAAAACAGCATGTAGATTTCTTGTTCCGTTATTATACATCAATCCAATACATTAATCAAACATCTGATAAGTTCAGCACGGCAGTGTTGCAGTGTTTGGATATGAAAACTCTTGGTTTTCTTGTTTATTAAAATAAAAACACACACAGAAATTCAATAGCTGTGTCCTTCTGATTTTTGAGATGTTATAATCAAACACCGGGTAAACGAGTCTCAGTGTGTCAGCTATTCATTTTTTTTCTAAGATTTTTCTCTTCTCTTGGCTCTTGCTGTACCATTCTATATATGCACTCCTGTGGTGAGTCCTTCTGATTTATCCTTCTTTCTGTGAGCTTTATAAAAGAGGATAGATCTGTTCTAATCAAGATATAAAATGTATACTTGTACGTACAGAGAAAAGAACACCTAAAGACTGAATACAAAGTAATTTGGTCCTGTTCTCAGTGCTTCATTGACAAGTCCTACACTCACGTCGATTCTAATTATGTAGTATGTCAATACCTACAAAATATTCTTAAAATATTCAATCTCCCATCAGGTTTTTAAGTGTTTACTTACTTTACCTTTTTAATACTTTTCTTGTCCTTTCTAAAATGTCTTTCTCTTTTCTGAAACTTGACTGCCTGGTCAATTTTTCCTTTTTAGTGAACTAATTGTTATGAAATCCAGCTTTAATTCTATCTTGTCTTTCCCGCCTCACTTTTGCAATTTTTTTTCTCCTTGCTTCCTGCTACTTTGAATTCTCAAACCTGGAAAGTCTGGTAAGTAGTCTTTCTCTGGTTTCTT
>VZTA01011823.1:0-28408 GCA_013398855.1 Mohoua ochrocephala
ATAACTATCGTCTACCCGAAAAAATCAAAACAGACTGTAACTGATGAACCAGCTCCTGAGAAAAATCACAAAAACCAAATGACAAATTCCATTTGTCAAGCAATCAATATGGTTAAGGTTTGATGACACAAATAATTACCTAAATAAATTAAAGACTTCACTTAAACATCAATCTTAGAATTATCTAACATTGACTTTCAGAATTATCTAGCCTCTCTGGCATGGAGTTGAAGGATAAGATGCTGAAAAACAGACAGAAAAGCAGGGGTGCCAGCTGGGGAGGGGAAAAAAGCCTTTTTGATTTAACTAGAAAAGATGTTTCACATATTTGTTGAAAAGAGCTTTGGTAGAGTGGAAAAATATGAAATACTGTAAAAACAATGGAAATCAGTGGAAAATTGATAGAGTTGAAACAGCATTCATGAACCACTGAGTGAAACTGTAAGAAAATGAGGCAGCTACTAGAGACTTTATCAGGTATAGGATACCTAAACATATTTATGATATATGATGTAAAATTGTTATCATATAAACATATTTATTTTTCTTGCAATGGAAAGAAGGTATTTAGAGCATGAGGACAATGCTCTGCTACCATAAGAAAGCATCCTCTGCATACTGACACACAAAGGCTTTACCTGTCCTTGAAAGCTGTAATGCAACAGCTCCAATGGGTGCCACTCTTTCACTCTTTCTTCACTTACTGCAGCGGGCTAAAACCTGATGTCTGGAAGTAAATGTGAAACCCAACAAAATTTCACAATTATGAACATTTAATACAGCTGATGTGAATTATTTTGGCAGCAGTGGTATTTTCAGTGATCTGTTTTTCTTCTTTCATAGCACTCTTCCATGTTTCTGGAGTAAGCTTCTATAGTTACCTGAATTTTTTTATTACATGCTTGCTTTCTTTGGCCAAATAATCTAGGTGACAATTCTTTTTAAAGGAACACATATAAAAGCACAAAACAGGTAAGGTTTTTCTTATATTCCACTATAGTTTCTCCTAAAAAGTCCACCGATTTTTTCTTTTCCATTAATGGAAGTAGAACAGTCCAATTCAATAGTTTTTACACATAGTCCATAGGCAAGTTCTAAGGTGACCATGACAAGAGCTTAGCATCCATAATAAATTAATTACAAAAGGGTTTGGACATTCACTTGGAAATGTTTAGAGGTCTGAAAATCAAGGAACTTCAAAAGGGGCTGTGCAGTAATATCAATATTACTTAAAGCAGATGAAAGTCGCCTCTTTGAGGAGTATATAATGTTACACAGATGACAATGACATCAGAGTCTGATGCAAATTTCACTTCTTTATTGACCCCTTTCTGTCTTAAATCATATAAGAACCGTGCAAATATTCACTTCAGTAGTCCCTAAGTTTCACAGAATTTCAGTAAGCAAGACATGCAATTATACAAAGCAAAACTCCTTGCTTGTATCAGACATTCGTTAGCAAGAAGGGTTTTTTTAAGAGGTTGCTCTTTGCTCTAGAAACATCTTAATTTCATCACAGGTTTTTTCAGTCCTGAAAGCAAAACAAAGCACTGTGTTTCAAGTTAGTTTTATTGCAAACCAAAGCATTTTGGTTCAGTTAGTGACCATTCTGCACCTGCAGTAGCCCTCAGTTTAACACACGGGCTGCTGTCCCTGCTCAGGACTACATTTCCTGTCAAAGAGTGGCCCATGCTTTGGTCACACAACATGAGCCATCATGGGAAACCCAACAGTGCTGATGGGCAAAAGCAAACACAGAACACAGCACGGCAGCCCCATGACAGCTCTCATGCAGCCATAGGGCATTTTGGGTAGGTGCAGTGTACCACTGAAGCAAAACATGCACCTTTCCGCTTCCAAGAATTTTGCTGCTTTTGTATCACTTCTAAACCAAATGTAATGTCCCACAGGTCTGGTGTTTCTCTTTTTAACTCCACGTGGGGCTAAAAAGAGTATTTTATTACATTCAGCCCAATAGAGTGCTTTGTACAGATTTGTGCAAGAAAACAACAAAACAAAACAAACTCCATCAATTAATTTGTGAATTGCTTTTGTGCTTTATGTTATTGTGCTTTACAGAGCCTCATGATTCTGCTGAGACAGAGCTTCAATTACCTGTCATCAGTTCAATTTCCTGAAGCTTGAGTAAAGTCTGATCCAGGTTCTGACTTCATTGACTTTTTTATTCATTGCTTTCTATTTATGTTTAGGACATAGGTTTTTTTTTTAATGTTTTAATGACTCAGGACAATTTTTTCATCACCAAAAGAAAGGTGCAGTTGATATTCAATTTTCTATACCATCTTTTAGTCTTCAGAAGTGCACCAGACATTTCATAAGAGGTACGAAGGGCATCAGTGAGCTTGTGAAGGTGAACTGCAGTTTAGGCCATTACACATTTTATGAGATCAATTAAAGAGAGATGCAAATTTCAGATTAGATATAATTTTATATCTTAATATGATTACAAATAAAATTATCCGCTCCTCTTCAAGATATTTAATATCAATATACTGTAGCACATTTCTTCATTCAGTTTGATTTGTCTGATCACATAAAACTAAATAAGGCCATCCTTATATCTCAGAAGGTTTCAAGGACCAGAACAATAATAATAAATTCATGTTAAGGTAATTAAGAATTAAACTGAAGAGAACTTCCACACTCAATGAGGAACTAGATAATACTTAAGATACACTGATAATGAGGGTGTATCCGAATTCTTCTTCCACTATGTTTCAAAGCTATGGGTACCTCTGTCCATCTGGCTCTCCCAGTATGGGTACCCTGAAAACAGGAACCTACCACTTCTCTTGGTGAAGTAAGTGGAATGTGGTAAGGCTATCATCCAGCTTTTGTCTAGCAACCTTGTGATTAATAGATTCCTTTGAGAAATGGGGAGGCCTTTTTCAAAAGCACCTTTCTCAGCTTTAGGGAGTTCAAACCCCCATCTCCAGAGAGCACTCTCCACACCAAAATACATTCTGTTCCGGAATAAAGAATTTTCTCCCTCTTTCCCTTTGCGGCTATGAAACTGGAGTGGTAGAAATCCAGATTCATTGGATCAGAGAGAGTAACTGGCAAGAGGATCTAAGTGAGGGTGCGAGGACCTGAATTCTAGGAATTCTCTCAAGCGTAGTTGAGTGCAAAGTGCCAGTACAGCCAGCTTGTAATATGGTTATTGGAATTTTTCTTCCAGGGACTTAAGTGAAGGAAGAACCACTTTCTGCATCCCAAATAAACTTTTAGAGAATATGCACTGACAACATCAAAATGTCCCTAGTTCTCAAGTGTGGAAGGTAACTATTGAGTGCATTTGGGACTCCAGAACAATTGTGGGGAGGTACCTCATGAAGTTGACATCTGCAACTATAATGGACAGCTAAACAAGGACTTTGGGGAACACAGTCTGTGATTTCAGACATCTGTGTCTTATTCATGCTCCTAAGCTCAGTTACTGAATCTCGCCTGAAGTGTGCTCGTGGTCACTCTTGGGGAATATTCAGGTACAAGGGTGGGCAATAGCACACCCCAGAGCTCAGTTATTCACAATGCAGCAGTGAATGATATGTCCCGTAGGGATTTTGGATAACACTGCTCCCACCAAATTCTGTAGCAAAATTCTGCATTGTAATGTGAGCAGAAGCAGGTACCTATTGTCTATTATTGTCTCTAAGTGCTGCCATTGAGCTGTAATTTGTGTGAAGAGGACATTGCTCCAGAAATATAAACATATGAGAAATCCATCTAAACATTTCCAGCCTTGACATTATTACTTTCTATCACCAAACCCATCCTTGAAATAATCTATTTTCATGCCCTTCTACAGCTTTTCACCAATCCTTTATCCATTGCTGCACAACAAACAGCCTTAAACTTTAATGGGCTGCATGACTTTTATTTCCTCCCTGTTCATTGCATTTCGTCTCCAAAGTCGCCACATATTTTATATTTTTAACACAAAGACACTTGGAGTTGTGATTGTGCCTGGAAGATTGGAAAATATCTATCTTTAGGCTGTATTATATGCATATGAGGACCTAATACTATTTAAATAACAGTTAAAACCACAACCTTCAAATACAAAGCCAGCTATTAAAATATTGCTGGAGGCAATGTGGCAAGGTTTTATACTAGTTTTATGCAAGATACAGGAACAGGAGAGAAGGTTGTGTCATTTGAATGACTACACTGTATTCGTCTCTATTTTCTAATTATCACAGATTTAATCAACTTGTCCTGTTTGTATATTTTGTAATAACCTTTCCTCTTCCCCTTTTATTCAGGGGAGGAGAAGGAGAGGAATTTATATAACATAGTAAGTTTAAAAAATATGAGCTACATGGAAGACAGAACAGCAACTAAGATACTGTGATTAATTTCATAGACTTCCAGTAGGAAGTATTTAGTTTATCGGCACATAGTAAATGAATATTAAAATATGCATACCCTAAGGCTACAAGTGAAAGTAGATAACAGCTGTTGGTCTAAAATGTGGTTCCATAATGCAGAGATTGGAATAAGCTTGTAATTATGAATTAAAGCTAGAACAGTAAAAAAAAAATTACAAACACATTATGAAGATATTCTTTAGCTCATACCATTTAAAACTAGTCCTCTTCATTTGAAAAATGGAGCAGAAGGGAATGGATTGGTCTTATCAGATTCAGAAAAAAAATATTTGAGAAAAATCAGCAATGACCACCTGCTTTTTTTTAGCTCATGTTTTTAAAAACAAAGGTATCTCAGTTTTAGATCAACAGAATTTCATAGCAGACAGTGAAAAAAAATTACCACTACTTACTATTTTATTGAAAAATCTAGCTTTGTATAGCAAGTATGTTGCTACCCTTAAACAAGACATCACAGACCTGGAAAAGGTGAAAAAAAATCAGAGCCAAATAATCTGCTTCACTCCTTTAAGTATACTCTTGGCCAGTCTGTTATTCCTTTTACTCAGTGTATTGTCATTATGCAAGAAAGATGTGAGCCAATCTGAAGGACAAAATTGTGTCTGGCATTGAAAAAAAAGCTTATAAACTCCATTTTTACCTCATGTACATATTATGGATACTGTTTCTAGCTTATGCCTCAAAATTTTCAAATCTCTTACCCTACAAGAAGTCATTAAGAGTGCAATTAAAGTAGTGTTTCATGGAAGAAAATAAAGAGGAAAGCATTTTATAAACAAAGTCTAAGTGAAACCTATCTAAAAAGATCTTTTTTTTAATCCCACCAGGCAGTAGTTCGACAAAAACACACACACACACAAAACCACTCCTTTGACAGATTTGTTGGTTGGATTTCACTAGCAGCAATAGGCCCTCCACTGTCACAGCCAAAAGATGCAAAGCACACTTTGCAAGTTTATCCAAAACATGGAGGTGGAAGAGGGGAATATTCATACAATCTTGCTCCAGCGCACAAATTATAAGGTGAATCTCCCTGCATACATGATGGAAAATGCTAAACTCCCCCAGGAGATAATTCCAACCAGCCTCGTTGTTCTGAATCACCTGAGGGCTTTTCTTTCTGTGTTGCCTAAACCTGTCACATAGACATCTGTTTCACTTGCTCACCAGGGACTTGGATGAGGGGGCCGATGCCTCCTCAGAAACTTCGCCGATGATACAAGGCTGGGAGGAGTGGCCCATACCTCAGAGGATTGTGCAGCCCTTCAGAGGGACCCCAACTGGTTGGAGAGATGGGCAGAGAAGAATGTTCTGAAATGGAACAAAGGCAAAGGCAGGCTCCTATACCCACGAGGAATAACCCTGGGCACCAGGACAGGCTGGGGGCTGACCTGCTGGAAAGCACTTCTGCAGAGAAGGACCTGGGGGTCCTGGTGGACAACAAGCTGTCCATGAGCCAGCAGTGTGTCCTTGTGGCCAAGAGGGCCAATGGAATCCTGGGGTATATTTGGAAAAGCATTGCCAGCAGGTCGAGGGAGGTGATCCTGCCCCTCTACTCAGCCCTGGTGAGGCCATATCTGTACTCTGGTCTCCAGAGTACAAGAGAGACATGGAGCTCCTGGAGTGGGTCAAGCGGAGGGCTACTAAGCTGGTCAAGAGTCTGGAGAACCTCTCTTATGATGAAAGGCTGAGGGAGCTGATTCTGTTCAGCCTCCAGAAGAGACAACTGAGAGGGAACCTCATCAATGTCTATCAGTATCCGAAAGGAGGGTGCCAAGAGGACGGACCCAGGCTCTGCTCAGTGGTGCCAAGCAATAGAAAAAACAGGCAATGGGCAGAAACCATCGCACAGGAAGCTCCACATAGACAGGAGGAAGAACTTTTTACTGTGTGAGTAATTGCACAATGGAGCACATTGCCCAGAAAGGTGGTATAGTCTCCCTCGCTGGAGATACTTAAGTACCTTCTGGATACAATCCTGTGCCATGTGCTCTAGGACGACACTGCTTGAGCAGGGAGGTTGGACCAGATGACCACTGTGGTGCCTTCCAACCGGACACATCCTATGATTCTATGATATCTTGAGTATAAGACGAGCACAGACAATCTGGGGGTTTTAGGGAATCAATATAATCCTAGGAATGCCTGTTAAAAAAAAAGGTTCTTGGTCTTACTTCATCCAAATTATCTTTTGCAAGCTAAGAGACTTGTGTGTGTGACTTCTGACACACTATACATTTCAATTTTAAAATCACAAGTAATTAGAAACACTAAACGTCAAGGGTAACACAATATTCATTTTAACTTGAAAAGGAATTTTGAGTTGACCTAACAGGTAAACCCTTGCATCGATAAATAGCTCTGACTTTACCATATCTGTGCACCTGGGAGATGCTCTTCCTTTTTAAGGTCTGCACAGATCACTTTTAATAACTTCTTCCTATTTTCTTTTTTTTTCTCTCTGCACCCCACCGCTCCATCCTGCCATATATATTTCTATACATGTGGTTCTTCCCTAAATGACAGAGACTGTCAAGAGACTCAAATATCCATTGGCAGGTAAAACTCAAGAAAATGCAACAGTCCTTAGGAAATCAACAAGCTTTAAAAGACTATTGCTAACAATTGCTGAAATATTAAAATTATTCTGTCTTACATTATTCTATTTCAAAAGTCACTACAGATCCTATATGAATAACTGCATCATGGTTTTGTTTCATGTCATCACAAAGCCAAAGCTTTTTTATGGAAACAGGAAATATCACTTAGAAGAACGAGAGAAGTTTTTAATCTTCGTCCTGTTGCATTTGTCTTCTTATGATTTCCAATAAATACCTAATTTGTAGAGGACTCTTACATTCAGTGTCTCCTTTAGAGAAGAATTTTTGTGAGAATGAATGAAATTTTAAGCCATTTTTGATTATGACGCAGCTAATAAAAATGAATGAGTTTTATATGAGGCAGACACTGTGCACCCACTTGGTATGTATTGGTAAGCAAAATCAATTAGCCCCTTGCTCTTCAGGACTAGGAGGTTTAGTCTATTGGATTGTCTTTTCCAAATGATTGTTTAAGTTTTCTACAAAGAAAAGAAAATACAGCGGCAGGAATTAAATTACAGAAATTTAGTAAATCTTTGCAAGTATTTTACAAAATACCATTCTTTACTTAATAAAGGGCAAGCAACATATTTTATGATTTCCCATTCATTCGACAAAGCTATGGTGTTTGTAATTGTGTATATAAAGCCATCAGTCTTGCAGAGCCGTCTTTAGCTGAGCAAGCCCCAAAGCATCCCGTCCATTCTGCTCAGATCTGATCAGCATCTTTATAGTTTATCAGCCTTGGGGTTCAATTTTGTTTTGGATGCTTTTATAAATGAGCACAATCACTGGTGAATCTGTTCTTCCAGATTGCAAAGAGAAAAATCGAGAGAAGAACTTTAGTAGATTACTGTGTCACTGAGGATAAAGTACAAGCACAAATGCACCTAAAGTAGTCTCAGAGATTATTTCATTGGGTGTACATTTTCAGTTTTATTTCAGTAAAATTAGATGATTGTCTTAGTTATTATTGTTTTTGAAGCTATATTCTGTCCCCAGGCAAGGTGCATGATCAATGCACTATCTAGCAAAATCAATTTGTTGCAAAGTACTATTTATTTAAGAAAAGGAAAGAGGGGGAGAGAAGAAGAGAGTAATGCATAGCAAATGTGAAGATGATTATAAGACTTTCTTCTAGTAAAGCTGAATTTTATCACTGAAGCATGGAAGTTAAGAAATAATGTAGCTGATTTCACAAACCCTGTACAAAACTACTTCTATATACATATTTAAACTCTAAGGTAACCAGCAGAAAGCTATCATCAAGTTTTGTGGTTCCTTCTATTTTTCCTACGAGAAATGAGTTTCCAACAATAAATTAATGTGACCAATGATCCTTTTCTGATATACAGATCAACCACACAAGTGTTTCCATTTTTACATAAACAGGACACAGGAAATAATACATACATTATAATATACAAGGGGGTTTGGTTTCTTTTCTATAGCAATAAAAAGTCTGTACTTGCTATGCTTTCTTATTCAAGAGATCATCAATATCACTGAATATCTTATGGGTTAGGGGAATGTGATTTTCTCAAATAGCAGGAAGGCTGCACTCTCATGACAGATAGGGTCAATTTTGTTTTCAGAAGCTGTTGATGCTCTTGCGTTATCTCTGTCATGGCCACCATATTAGAAGTGTAGCGAAAATCCATTATCTGCAATCTCAGTCGAAACATTTGCCACTCTGAATAGTTATAGGCAACGCAAACTTCCAGTCCATTGGCAACTGAGGATTCGTAGGTTCAATGAGAAAACTACTTCGCCAAAAATGGTTAACTACAACTGGTCAGAGCTGCTATCGTCTCCTCATTGAAGAGCATAATCAGGATATTTAAAAAGGTTCCAGAAATTATGGTGCTGTAAAGAAATTGGATTCCTAAATGGAATTAGGAATCCAAACTCTGACACCAGCTTGGATCCCCACCTATCAGTAACTACTGCACGTGTTGTACAGAGACCACTGATGCAGACAGGCGTGAATATAACCATTTCATTTTAGGTCTTCAGGAACAAGAGAGCTGAAATCAGGGGAAAGAACACAGCTACCTGAAAATGATGGTGAATCCAGGTGGTTTTGCATCTCATAAAAAACAGTGCTCTCAGTGCTGAATTTTGAGGTGGGTAGATTCTCTTCTAGCAGATTAGTAGAAAAGGGTTTACTTGGAAGGCAGCAACAATCTCTAATGGCACCACTTAAGTTATCCTTGCTGTCTGCTTAATTATTCTACCCTTTAAGTGAAAAAAGAGGAGGAGGACCCATGTTGTTGTACAACAGTATGACCAGTTAATCTATCTGGCATTTGCTATTAATAATGCACGTTTTCAAGCAGCAGGGCTACAAAATAATGCTTTCTGGGTTTACACTATCAAATGATAGGTAGCATTGCTGAAGTAGATCCTCTTGAGGCCACAATGGTGAGAGATTTGAATAAGCCATTTTCAAAAGGTGAGATGGTACATATTACTCAGAGCTACTAAATGAAGCAACTGTGTGTTTGGAACTGCTGCAGGAGAAAGAGACTTGGCAAGTGAGTTAAAGCAGCCTCATAGGAATTAGGACAATGCCGACAGCTCCATGGATGGCACTAGTCAAAGCAGTGACTGGGAAATACAGCAAGCCTGTCCAGCTACACAGCTACCAATGTCCATGTCATACCTACATGCTCGCTTTTATTTTCCCTTCACAATTCCCAAACACTGACCAGAAACAAATGCAGCCTTGGCTGAGTGAGTGGGTAAATATCACAATAAAGGCATCTCAAGGAGCATGTACAGGCCTCGTGCAAAGGTATTTTTCTGACCTGCCTGCTCTTTTACACCATCTTGTGTTCCTGTTAAGTGTTATTGTGTTTTAATCTGCTCTTTAGAAATTATTTCAATTGCTAAGGGAGAGTGAATAATCACTGGAGTTATAAATCAGAACTAGGTTTCCACCAAAATTCCAAATTCAACTCCTTCCTTTCCCCCACCCACGTATTTGAGTTTCTGTCATTCAGACTGTAAATTATTTCATGCAGTCATGGGCACAAAATATACACATTAACATTTATATACAAATCCAGACATGAATACCCACCTAGAGAAGATGGGTTATTCTGCAAATAAATAGCCTGGCAGATAATGGTGACTAAAAAGAAAATTCCTCCACAGATAGATCATTTCCAAGGATCCACTTGAAGCTGCTTGCATTTTCCTCTGGAACGTGTGGTATTGGTCACTGTTGAAAGGGAGGTACAAGGCCAGACATTTCATGGGTGAGACACAGCATGGAGATACCTTATGTTCCTGAGACTGAGGCTACGGACAAACCCACCCCATTCTGAGATCCTGTTTCAGACCAGAACATCTGTGGCAGACTCGAGTACCCTTGAAGACCAGAAAGCACAAGTTCTGGGGAGGAGCCCCATCTGCATATGGCACACTACTGCACATACAGGAAGAGAGAATTAATAGTTCACAATCTGTTGTATATGATGGTATCATCCTGGCCTGACAGTTTTGGGTCAAGGACACAGAAATCAAAATGTAAATTAACACACAGTGAATGATAAGGGAAAAAAATGCTACACAGAAATTATTAGATTAAGAGATTATGACAAAGGAGTCAGATTCTATTAGGACACTCACAGTAAGGTTCTCAAAAGATGCAATACACTCTTTTTTTTTTTTTTAGGGAGTACACAATGGTGAAGCTTAAGAGATTTCAGTATAAATATTTTCTCTCATTTCAATCCACACATCACCTTTTCAGTTATGTTCCATTGTGAGTTTTATGTTTAAGTAGACTTCAAATATTGAAGCTGAAGACACAATCAAAACGGACAGCATTTTTATGAGTTTTATGTGCATTCAATGACAAGTTGTAATATTAATGTATTTCTTATGTCTACTATCAAAGTGGAATCAAACTTCAGCATATTTCCGGATAAAAAACAGAAGGCTCAGTTTTGCTAAGTCTCAGATTTATCTCATGTATTACAATACATGTTTTGGGGTTTTTTTAGGGCTTCAGCAGCTGTAATGCATAGATTGCATTAGTAACAGATTCCAATTAAAGAACAAAAATCACAATCATATTCATACAAATTCTGTCAATGAAATTATGGAGAATATCTTTGGAAGGTTATGTTCTCAGCCCAAAAATATAAAAAAATCAAGGTGTAAATATCTTCAGGATCCTACTGGTAACTTATTAATAGTTTCATCAATACTGAAGGTAATTTGGAAAAAAAATGAAATTAAGTAGCAGATGCAGAAGTAAGGCAACCATCATGAGATTGTTGGGCTATATTTAAACACACATAGGATCAAAAGAGACAGTTAACAGTCAAATGGCAAAGAAAGAAAACACATCACGATATCAGGAGAAGAACTCATCCACAATCATGAGTAGTTAAGAAAATATATTGTTCTAAGTCATTAGTTAAAATATTGAAAGATTTAACTGTGGCAGAAATTAGAACATTTACTTTTATGTTTTGAAATTAACATAGTAAACTGCAACATTGCCTTCTCAGGAAATTGAGCAAGTTTCTAGTTTTTCCCCAGTTCAGATTTTCATGGTTGTTTATTAAAAAAATAACTGGCACACCTAGTTATACAACAATAACAGCTTTTAATAGCTTGTACAGCTTCTGGTCATGAGTGACTCAAGGCTGAAAAGCTTGAGAAGCTTAAATTTTTCTAGGAGTTCTTGTGGAAGAACATGTGTTCTGTTGACTTCTAAGAGGAAAAGATGAGAAAACTGAGCCAACACTGGAGAATGAATGAAGGCTAAATGTATATTTGGAAAGGCTCCTGAAAGGTGGCATCCATTTCCAAAGCTTAATAGTTGGGAATGCATGTTTCTTTCTTTTAGCAGGAATCCTGCAATGCCATTCTTAATTTTCTTTGCTTCATTTGGCCACAGTGACTTCCTACTTCTCAAAGAACCAATTTTCATCCTCTCTTGTTTTTTTGGTACTGTCCTTGTTTGTAATTGTGTTCAACTCTAAATCCAGACACTGGGTTTAGGGAAGCCATGTGGACACCCTGACAGAAGCATTTACTTGTTGCTGTTGCAACAAACTGAGACCTAGAATTTGTCCAATATCTCAGGCCCATATGTCAAAAAATTTGTTACGACCACAGTTTCATCTATAGTTGCAACACCCCAATTTTGAAGTGGCTACACCCACAGCAGAGAGGATTACTCACTGTTTTACTTATGCCAATATAATTAGCTATAATTTATGTCAATATGTAATTTATATAGGTAGGAAAATCTTTATTGTACCATTTTGAGGCCGTGACGAGAATGGAGGGGGGGATCAAACAAGGGAAAATACAGGGTTTGCCTTAAAAAGGATATATCAGGACAAAAAATAAGTACAGATGAAATTCTACACTTTAATTGCCACCGACTGAACTAAAGAAAAGTTTCAAAGAAACGCAGAAACATTTTGGCAGTCTGTCAAAAATATCTAACATTTACAAGAGCCAGCTGTGTCTTGCTAGGATATTTTTCTCCCCTTCCAAGACACTTTACCCCTCAACGCTGACAGATTTACCCCCAACATCATGGCAATGGTTCCTCTTTTACATGCAGAAAGGAAACAAGCTGATGTACCAGCTTAGACTGAGCTAGAAGTCGGGAAGTAAAACTTCCGTATAGTGTTCCATTTTAATCAGATACAGTCACGCTATCCAAATAGGAAGAAATTTGCTATAAATTAGCCATTCTCCTCCTGCATGAACCGTCAGAGAGAAATAATTGCATTTTGCTGCCATTCACACTATTGGTTTTGGGTTTTTGCCAGATTGGAGACCGGTCTCAAAGAATTGCACTCCAACTACAGTGTACCAGTTCAATCCTAACAAGCACTGGGGAGAAGACAGGAGCAGCCAGCTCCTCATTCCTCTATCAAAGTGCTTTGTGCTTAGGCTATTACAAAACCCCATGAGGAGCTCAGGGAAAAAGTCCAACACGGCTGTTGGAGAAAGGCTGTTTCAAACCCGCATAGAGCTGTGACAACAAAAGACAACAAGTCGTGGGAATTCACTGGTTGTAGACAAAGGCCTAAGAACTGCTACCAGAAGTATGTTTGATACTCAGAAAGCTATTTCTAGAACACATTGTTGTCAAAACCATATAAGGTGGCAGGAATTCTCAAAGAGCATGCTCTAAGTCTGTTCTGAATACATACTGAGGCATGTCCTGAAGAGAATTAATTTCCATTTGTGATCTGCCCCCACTATTGTTATTAAAAAAGCACCACAAAAGTTCCAATAAAATCATTTTAGTTACTTGATGAGCAATGTTTTCTAGAAGTTAATGATGCAACACAGGAACTAGGTCACATCTACAGGTTCATCTGAGCCTGTACCTGGTCAAACACACATCACTAATGGCTGTTCTGTGAACAAAATGGCAAACCTAGGCTAACATTTTTTCTAGTATATCTTATATATTATAGTGATGTGTGGTTTTACAAGCTTCCCTGAGCCAGAAGTTAAATTGCCTTCATGCCGTAAAAGAGGTCCTATATAAGTCACAAATGTACCAGGCCCAGAAAGCTTCTCAGACCCCTTTTGGCCTTGTGGCAAATTCTGATCTATCTTAGCTGGGTTAGCATCTCCTCCTCATATGGTACAGATGCATCACTGAAGTCAAAACAAGCATCTCAACAGAAAGTCATGTAGGCACACGATAGTCTACTGATATGATGCCAATCGTAAAATTAGGACAGAATTCCTTCCCTTGTTTAACCTAAGATTTTTATTCCCACTATTACCAGAAGATATTATGGATGAGGCTTTTAACTGTGTTGTCGTTTGGGTGAGATTTAGCTTTGCTGCAAACAGATCCCCTAATTTAGTCAGTTATCTATGTCCTACACACTGTATCTGACAGTGCAGGGGCTGAGGATTCCCCCCACCACCCTGTACCCCCTCCAATCTGCTCTCAAAACTTGGTTGTCTCTGTGCACACGTACAAAACCAACAATAAGCTGTTCACTGTCAGTGAAGGGACAGCACAGCCTGTAGCCATGTAGGTGGTCATTAAGAGAGTAAAAAAACCCCTCCAACTCCAGAGAAGAAAATGCATCCAGACACCATTTTCCAACTTAGCAGATAATTTTAGAAATACAAAAGAACATTCACAGCACAGATATTTGCTTTAACGCCGCTCCTGTATAACTAAGGAACAATTTTGGTTCATAACGAATGATTAAAGCACCAATTATTTTGACTAAACATGTATTTGAAACCCTCAGGCTGCCATGGACTTTAAAGCCATTAATTCATTATTTAGCTGTCAGTGTGGAAAAATGTCACAAGCTTAAAGGTTTAACAAACACTTCGCAATATTAAAGCAAATGATCACATTTGAAATTTCAAACTGTTACATGATTTTATTTATTAGATAGTGTAGATTACCTTTTGTACACACATTTCTTGCAATGTATTCTAGAACGATTTCGTCTTGCACAGAATCTAATCATATTTTAAGCATAAATTTAAATAAAGAAAGAGAGAAAAGACCCCCTCAAGAGCTTCTGGGAAATCATTTACAAAAATCTTTGAGGCTCAGGTGAAACAAGTTGTGCTGTGTGATTTGAAAGATCTGTGGAAGTGTAAGCTATAAAATCACTTCATCTTGGATGCTTAGAAAGGTGGTTTGGGAAAGAAACTCCACTTTTTCAATGCCTTGGTGATATATGGCACTGACACTAATGGCTATAAAACCTTATTAGGGAGTGCTGTGAAACTCATATATTTGAGTTTCTTATGTGGAAAGATTTGAGTATTCACATTACTGTGGAAAAGAGGACATGTCCACGTTCATCTCCGGAAAGTGGATTGATTCTGGCAATCTATTCGGGTATATACAAATATCTTAGCTCTCCAGGACTGTGACAGAGACAAGCAAATGGCACAGCTCTCACTCCTAAAGCTCTGGCAAGATTTTCTGATGATTTGATACAAAACTTAACTTTCACTGAATCTCAGCTGTGTGGCTATGACACAAACCAAGGTTTGGGTACTGCAAACTTCAGCAATGAAGCAAGGACAGTGAATCATTTACATCTTGGCTAATCTTAGAATTAAACTTCGCATTATATAAAGCTAAGTGCTGGCTGCAAATTAGCAGACCCAACAATTGAGAAGAGCTGGGTCTGAAGCCGAGCTTGGCAATCAAGTCAGCAGGCTGGGACAGCAAGGCACAAGGCTCTCAAGCCTCAGCGTGGGGGATTCCAAGGAGGCTCCTCACAGGTCTGACACGAGGTTGCAAGGCTATATCACATTGAGGCAGGCCTTAACCACAGCAACCAAAGCCCTTGGGGGTGGGTTGTGAGTCCTCTCCGGACCTTGGCAGGCAGAGGTCCAAATGGGGTTTGTTTTTCAGTGCACTGCTTTGGTTCGAGAAGGTGACCATTCAGCCCCTGCTCTGCTCGAGTGGACATCACTAGGACATGTCTGACAATCAGTGCACTGTTAGATGATCCCACTTGCCCATCAGCTTCCTCCTCTGCACTACATGCCGTGGAACTGCATCACCAGATAGTGAGGACACTCGCTGTGCTTGCCCTGTTACCAGCCACAGCTCCTGGCTCAGCCACAGCATGGAGAAGAGGCCTGTCCTGGCTCTGTTCAGCACCTGCCCCAGGAGAAGAGGAGAACCAGAACTACAGCATGAATCAGACAACTCTGTCTTGGGAAAAGGAGTACACCTTGCACTGAATTAATATACCCATCCCTGTCTGCAGAAAAGACTACCCAGAAAGGCCAGAGTGAAAAAAAATATGGAAGCCTTTTTCCTTGGATCAGAGGAAAGAAAGAGCCATAGCCTGAATGCCAGAAGAGGAAGCATTGAAAGTAAAAGGAGATGGTTAAACCCTGAAGGGATTACAGGAGCTCTGTGTTTAAAAGGATGTCAAAGCAGATTCCAGAAAAAATAATGCGAGTTCATAAATTCCTGATTGTAAGTCAGTCCTGGAAAGCATCAACAACTGAAAATGAAATCACATTGTGAGCCACATTTAGAGATGGTGCTCTGCAAGATGCTAACTCGAAAAAGAGAGAAGAATTAAATTGATGAATCTTAGGTGGCTTTAGATATGGAATTTTCCAGGTGAAACTCCTAGTAATCTAGTTACCACATCTCACAGGAAAGACAGGAATCTGAATTACAGACGTATTTAATATACCCAAATTTTAAAAATATAAACAAATCTCCCTTATTAATTTTCCAATCCAAACAATATCTTTTTAAGGGGCCCTTTTGCTCTCATTTTCCTTTCACCTTCTAAACAAAGGGAGACCCAATTCAGTTTACCACCACTTGCATTCCCAGTATCTCAAATGCAGATCTGTCATTCTAGAGTCTAAGTTCACTGTTAATGCCAGTGCAGATTCCTCTGAGTGGCAGGGACCTTTCTCTGTCAGTAAACCTGCGCACGAACATCACATGCACTAGGAATACCAGCACTGAACGCTGCCCTCACCAAAGAAGAAAGAAGAGAACACTTCCTCTCCACGTGAAAGCCAAGTGGCTCCAGAGGGCTTGGAAGAAATTCTGAAACTGTTTTTTCCACTGTTCTTCCAGAAGACAAATATATATCCCCTCCAAATGCCCACCACTGGTAAGAATGCACTGTAAAAAGCACAAAGGGCAAATACTCCTTCACCAATAGGCTGACAGTGCAGAAATGTATGGTTAGATCTCATTTAAAGTATCAAAAAAGGATCTGGCTCAGCTGTCTGCAACACGTAGTCAATGGATGTTCCTTCCCATTTTTGTCAACCGGGGAGAATTCTGCCTTTAGCTGGGCTGCACATAACATGGTCATTTCAAGGTGTGTCAATATCTTCCACAAGACAGTTACCTAAGCCTGCCTTGTCCATCTAATCTCATCACAATTCCTTCTACTAATAAATGCTGCATTCCTCAGCCCGGAATCATCTCAGTGGCAAAAGGAACTGTGTGTTGTTGCTGAAGCCCCCCAGCCATTGTCCAATCACTTTTTAACTTAAGGTTAAAAAATTAGTTTTCAGTGAAATTAGGTACTGTGTGCATCTTAGGAAAGCAGAGACAGGGAAAAACCATTTTTAATGTCATCTCCAAAGCAAAGAAAATGCTGTGAGCGATATTGTGTTAAAAATTTAAGTCCTGGAAAAACAAAAGCCTTAAAAATGCAAGATGTTACTAATATCAATTGGAGAAACAATTTTAAAATATTTAACAGGTTCCTGCTTTGCCATTTAGACAAAGAAAGGAAGATTTCAAAGACTTAGTAATTATACTACATGCCACAGACTCACAGTTACAGAAAATATACGGTCATGGGGGGTATGGATTTGCAATTGTTGTTTAATATGGTGAATATAATGAATAACTGAAAGACATTATCTATTTATATATTTAGAGACATTTGTCTGAGTGTATTTTTTGCTGTCAGACAGTATAAGCATATGAACAAAGGCTTCGTCCCACTGCAGTCAGTGGTAAAACACCATTGCCTTCAGTGAAGCCAGACTTAAATACTTACGTATGTACATACAGTAAATATCTTTTATTTTTATGTGTGGAAGCTTTACCCATTAAGTTGAAGTCTGAGAGAATATTAGGTTCCTGGGCCTCTGAAAATGTATACCGAGTAATTTGGTGCAAAGATGCTTCCAAAATCATATCACTGTGATAGATCTTCTGGATTCATAGTTCTGCATCAATTCTGGTGTACACACTAGTTATAGCCTGAAGGTACAATAAACAATGCAAGTTAGTAAGAGGGGCCTTGAATTTTTGTTTCAACAAGCATTTAGTTTATAACAGCAGGAATATATATGAACAAAGAGAAGAACAGGACAGTACAAGATTAGATAAAAGAGATGGCCCTTTTACCTGAATTTAATCCTTCCCCTGCAAAGACAGCAAAAAAAACCCCATTTCTTTCGTTTGATCCTGTCCAAAGACTAAATAGAAGTCCCGGCATCAGTGGACTTTGGATCAGATTGGCTAGGAATGCATTCGTGCTCATGTGAAAAAATAAAAATAATTTTGATTTTAAAAGGTTCAGAGAATAGCACATGAAATCAAAATCATCTACCATATTGAAAAACCTGGCCCCATCAAAATAATTAGGACATTTGGAGTGTATTCCACCCTAAACTCTTAAGACACTAAGCAGCTTCACAGACAACAAAGTATTTGAAAATTGTTACAACAAGAGTAAACCCAGTAAAAAACATTGGACAAATATTTACAATCATCTATTTGACCAAAACACTGTCCAAAATATTGTTTGTTTTACATAATTTATCAGGAATAAATGAATGACAGACATCTTTTGTCACCAAAATCAAGCCCTCTTGGGCTAAGTAACTCATTCCTGTACTTGTGTTTGTGTATTTGACAACGAAATAAGTAAGCTTCTTGTCCCTACCACTCAAAACCTAAATTGCTCTAATGGCTGAAAAATCTTTTAAAATCCATCATAATGCATTTATACATATCTCATCTTCTGCTAACATGCCTATTGAACTTTTTAATCTCCTCTCCATACTTAATATCTTTACATTTACATATATTTATGCAGAAATAGCTCCTTTTTTCCCCATATTTCAAAAATTATGAAATAATCATATTGTTCCTCAACAAAAAGAAGGCAAGTTATCCTCAAAATATTATTTTCCTTTTGTATTGGTGGTTCCTCAAATAAAATGTAAGCTTAAATCTTGCTTAGACGTAGATATCAGATACTCAAATTTCCACACACAAGAAATTTAAATGAACAGAAAATTGTTAAAAAGCAAAGTTAATAATTCATTCATTTTGCAAAGTATTTTTAAGCATATTTCATAGCAGGAATACCAAATAGATCTACTAGTCCTAGTAGTAAAAATTCTCAAGAAATACACATTGTAGAGACTCAGTATTGACAAGGAGCAAAGTATCAGCAGCTCAGTATCTTAGCACTGATATTTCATTAAAGTCAGCCATACTAAGCCTTTTCAAGAATTCCAGACGTTCCTCTTCTATGAACTCGCATTGAAAACACTTTCCTCTTTGCTATTACACATGCAGGATGCTTCTCTTGCCCTAAACAAAATACGAAGTGAACTCAATTTACACAAATTAGACAGCAAGGAAAGCAGCACAGAGCTACCTAAAAGTTTCCAAAAATGCTGAAGAGAAAAGCAAATAATCAAAACCAGTTTTGTAAATTGGCTCTTCCTTTAAAACTAATAGTCTTTGACACTTCTCTCTTATAAATCCAAAATCTTGTCAACAGCTTTCCCTTCTTGTTTCTGTAGAACTCAGAATTTTTCAGATTCTTAACTTGATAGCTAAATAACTAAGACAAGTACAAGGCTTTACCCAAATGCCTGCCTCAGTAATCCTAATGCTGAAAGAGACTGTTGGATATTTGCTAGTAAATTGCAACACAGAAGTTAGTTAACAAAAAATAAGCCTGTGAGATCAGTTGCAGGCCTAAAGATGGAACGTCTGACAATCCCGTGTTGTGTTTTCACAGGATCTAGCATAGCGGGACTATAATTGTCTCTATTAGCAGCTATTACAGTATCAGAATTGAGTAACAGTCAATGATGACAAATGGAAAACACTGTAAATTTTAGAGGGACACCTATCTCTGCTTATGTATGACATTTGATCAGTGCGCTGATCTCCTGAGAACTCTAACACCAGATAAAGCAAGTTGCTAGAAAAAACTGTAAGGAGATACTGATGAATATCCTTTACTTTAACAGAGGCAAGCAGGCCTAAAGATAAGGCTCCAGTATATGGAGAGAAGAAAATCCTATATATATATATATAAAAAAATATATATAAAATTAAAGTTCTGTGAGCATAGGAATCAAGAATGCCTGGTCTCACAGGAGTCCGTGTTTTATGACTGGCATTTTCTAGTGCCTAACAAGATGTGACTTCCAACTGCAGTTCTTCTAACAGTTAGGGCATTTATAATTTCTCCCTCCTGCACAGATTCACTTTTGGTAATAAACATTCTTCCAACATCAATTCTTTCCTGCAGAGGGATTAATAAATGTTTTTTTTTCCTCTGTCCAGATGCTTTGTGAGAAATGTCCACGAAATTATCATCTTTGATGCCTCTAGGTTTTTGTCAAATTGCATGGTTGAAATCAGACAAATAGTTAAAAATTTAACCCTGGAGAACAGATGTTTGCAGGGATAAGTCTTATTTCCTTCCGAAGCCATGCAAAGCTATAGTAGGCGAAGGTTTTTCAGTTTTCTTTCATTAATAAATATCAGACCATTTACAAAGACTTACTTATACTGGTATTTAGGGATAGATCTATGATCCTAGGATCCAGACCTCTGAGGTCAGCTGAAAACACTGGAACATAATCAAACTCCAGATGTAATGATGTGGCTAAGGATTGTCTCCTTCAGTGCAGATGTCTCACAAACTTATTTTTGAGGCTGCCTTCTGCAGACCTCAGTGCAAGCCCAAGCTGACAGAACACAGATTAAAAAAGAAGAGCAGGTGAGTTGGCAGGTCAGCCTGCAAAGGGATGGAGTTACTTAGAAAGGCCTTCAGGGCTGCCTCTACTCAGTAAAGAGTCTCCGTGACCTCTGGAATAAGCCATGCCGGAAAGGTGCAAAGGTGGTTTAAAATTCCCTTAGCCATTCTTCTCATGGGCTAGATTTGCTGCTCAACCCTGCAAAGGTGCTTTCCCAGTGTAACATTTGATCGTGTTGAGCAGTCTGAAATAATGCTTGGTTTATTTATCTTCTTTGGATGAGAACCAATCCCAAGGCCCTCAGCACACTGCTAATTAATTCCTTTCCCATGAGAAGGAAATTATTTCTTTCCTTATTTTTAACAGCCTTAGAACAACGTGAGGGTCTTTCTGGCTGCAAGGTAATTACAGAGCTGCTGCTGCTCACCTAAATCCTCTCACTATTTGCACAGAACATTTTTAGTATGCACTACATCCTTGTCATCCTTTAAATGTTTTTGTAATTAAAGGCAATGCTGCCAAAAAGATGTTCCAAGTTGAATAAAAAAATATTTATTTGCATGAGTAAACTGGCTAATTACTTGGGCGATCTCACACAAATATTTTTCCCACAAGTTATGTTTGAGAATAGAAAAGTAACCACCAACTCAAGCATGCAGAGAGGAAAAAAAAACAGTGTTAAAGGACAGCCATTAATTTAAACTTGGTGCACATCTCTATACTTGATTTTCCAGGGAAAAAAAAAAACAGTATTCATTGCAAACACACAGCCCTGCACATGCATTGACTGTTATTGCAGGAGTGCAACTCTGCTGCTCAGTAGAACTGAAAACGTGCTCACATGCAGATGCCCTCTTAGAAGAAAAGAAAAATCAAATAAACAGATTCAGACTGTGCCATTAAGCCACTCACCAGTCCCAACAAGAACTCCTGGTGCTGTTACGCTCAGTAGCTTCCACTGTATCAGTTCATGAGAGATTTGGGAAATTCTCATTTCTACAAGCAAACAGCTCTGCAGGCTGGAGTTAGCAGAACAATCACACAGCTTCTTCTCCCTCTATCACATTTACTTGTCATAAATTATTTGGCTAGATTTTGATTTAGAGTGATCCAAACCAAGATGGTGAGCAGACAGAGAAGGCAGGGGCTTCCATTAAAGAAGGCTATTAAGGTATTACTTGTAACAGTAATAGTGCCCTTCCCCTTCCATGGAAAGATACCTGCTTCTTTTACATGCCCTGGGTCAAGTCCCAAACATGAAAGAAATGTGAAAACATTAGCCCTACTTATGCAAGCCAGAAGTTTTACTGACTCCTTGACATTGGATTATGTTTTCATGCATAACTTCAAATGAGTCACTTCATCCTACCACCTGGTTTCCAGACACTTCATCCCCCACTTGGTTTGCTTAAGGAGCTCTTCTTGTTCATCTGAATGTTTTGGGTACTAATTGGCAATGGATTTCCCTTCCACTGTTTTTCATTCTGTGTTTTCGTGGTGGTCCTTTATCTAAGTCCATTCAAAGACAGTTCTGCCTGCCAGGTACTGAATGCCCTTGAGCCGCGTTACATCACTCACAACTGCAAATAGTTTGCAGTGATCTCTCTTGGCCCAACTTTAATAAGAATGCTGTAGAAAGGGCTGGTGATTCTGTTTTGGATTTTTGTGTTTGGGTTACTCATGCTTCCATAAAACTGCGTGTGGGTTGCAAAGCAACCACTGAACTGGTTTTATAACCTTTACATGGGAAGTTCATCCTCCCTGAGATATGATTCCTGCTATGCCTGAACTCAGCTGCAAAGCACTGTATCAAGGCCTCAAGCCCTTCAATGGTAAGTATTTATTTCAAAAATGGTTTTCTTCTTTGGTAAATACCAATTATGGATTAGGGTGGGCAGTAACATTCACCTTTCCAAAATTGTCCTCCAAAAATATAACAAAGAGCTTTTTTCCCCCAAAGGTCTAGACCTAACTGCTGTTGAGAGTAGCATGTAACATCTCAGAGCAACTCATAAAAAAAAGATGTCACAATAGTAAAGAAGGAAAAAAGAGTCAAGTTTTGTTTGAGGTAACTGGGGGGAAGGAAGGAAAAAAATCCCGAACTGACTAGGTTTGAGTGTTCATAACAGATCCTCGGCCACATTTCATGTCCAGCATTAACAAACTCAGGTCATCCACACACTGAGCCAAAAGAATAAGGCCTAACTAACCATAACAAGGCTGCAGAAAAGACATGAAGGTAAAACTTAGACAAATACCTGCTTTAAAAAGCAAATACCTGCTTAGACAAGTTTAAAAAAAATAAAATTATCTCTAGGAACCAATTTCTGATAATAGCAATGCCTATTCATTACTCATTTGAGCCTTTTAGCTGCTAGATGATGCAGCAAAAAATCTTAAACAGAATGTGCCACTATGCTTTTGAAAGGAAAAAAACTATGCTAGTAATGACTCTGGAAAATGTACATCAGTTATTTGGTCCTAGAATTAAAACAGCATAATTTTTCAGATAGTCTTAACTTCCACAATAAGCTTAACCCTGCTTAAATTTCTGAGATGACTGTACAGTGAAATGATGAGATAAGAAGAAGTAGGGACAAGAGATGATAGTCTGGACAGCACATTTCCAGAAGAGAGTAAAAGGTTTTACTCTCTGTAAAACCTGTGATGATTCCCAAATTATTTGTTCCAAAGAAGGTAGCACACCCAGAACATCTGGGAGTGTACCTGTGAGATCTCTGTGCAGACTCTTTTAGCCAGCATTTCATATATTATGTCTTATGAAAATCACATAGAGTTTGCTAATGCTACATATCAAAAGTAACGCAAAGACAGAAACCTGGTTCCCCTTAGATTCTTATCTGTATTAAATAATGGCCAAATGCTCTCCTGGCTTAATTCCATTAAGTGCAATGGAGTCATGCCAGGAAAGAATTTGGCCCTAAGCATTTAATGAGCATGATACTTGAAAGATTAGGGGCCAGTTCATCCTCTGGTATAAGCTGGTATAATTTCATTGCCTTACATGGAACTATGCCAGCTCACAATAGCTGAGGATCTAGACTTACAAGTAAGTGAAGTTACTTTTGCCCTAACAAGTATGTGTGGCTCCTATCCTCATGTATGCTCAACTTGTCAAATACTCTTGCAAAGATCAAGCCTGGCCCACAAAGCTTCCCCACCCCCAAAAACGCCTAAGTGGTAATTTCTTCAATTTTTATGTATCGATTTAACAACATGGGATTCTCTCTCTCCCCTCTTAAGCCTTCAAGTAAGGATTCTGCTAAATGCATACCTCTTAAGTCACATCTAATTTGGCTTTGACTACTATGAAGTCATATTAATGCAAAAATTATTTCATGTTAGATTCTCAATTATGTAAAAGTCATAAGCCATTTCTACAATCTACATCTATAAATCTCAGTCTTCTTTCTTTAACATAATATCATCCTGCCTCAAAACAATGCTGGAAAGCAAAACTAATAATGCACAAAACTCACTCCCGTTCTCTGATGAAGGGTTATTATTCTTCATGCAATGACATTCAAAACCAATCTTCTCCTCCTTTCTCCTATTATTAAGTACAGATACACTTAGGTATGTTTATCAATTTTTGCTCGTGGTTATGAACATTCTAAATCATTAGGGCAAAATCTAACTTCAGTCAAAGGCTTTAAATTAACAATTGCAAAATACAATAAGCATCCTTCGTACTTTCTTCTATCTCAGCTGTCCGATTTAATATGAGTACAACATTTCTAATCCTACAGAATATTCTAGAAAGCAAAGAGCTGGACTATCAGCTGATGTAAATCATCTTAACTCCATTAAAGTTGATTTACAACACTAAAAATCTCCCTCCTTAAAAAGGACTAAGATGACTCTTTTACTAAACAATGTCAGAGGTTTTGGACAACATCATTTTGGTAACATCATTGAGGATTTTAATGGGACTGGAGTTACGACTAGTTCCTCTGCCAGATTTCTGCTTTGGGGTGGATTCTAGACAAACAAGTGGGGTAGTTTCAAGATAAAAACTGAAATAGAGCAGCATTGCATTCAAATTCTTTAGGGAGACTTTAGAAAATTCTCAGTAACTGAAAGGAAACACACTGACTTAACACATAACCACGCTTAAAGGATTTGCCATCTGGGCAGTCCGTAAAGTTCTAGGCACAATATATAGCATTGGTTGATTGAAAATATCTCAAATAATCATTTTAATCACTCCGGAATATGCTGAAGGAAACTCAGGATAAGAATTGTCATATGGTCTTCACTTAATTGAAGATTTTTCTGAAACGTATGAAGGAAGTATGCAAACATACTTTATGAATTTATGTAATAGGAATGGTTAACAATATAGCATTAGGGCACTCTAGGGCATGTTTTATTGGTTCATTAAATCTTGCCTCAGGTGTGTTCTACCACTCGAGGCAAGTATTAATGGACCAATAAAAAAGACCCTGGGGTGTTTTAATGCCATAATACTATGTCTGTCTACATTTAAATTAATTTTTAAAATAGCTTTTAAAAATAATTTTCCTTGGTATTTAATATAGCCTTCCACTATTTAAAATTTTGTAGTAGAAAGACGAAATGGCTAGAAAACAAAGACAGAAAAGTCTACTGTCTAATAAAAATATAAGTACTTTCTGAACAGTAAAAATGTTAACCTCTTGTACTTCAAGTGCCTCCCCCATTTTATAGACTCACTTTTTCTTGTTTTCTGATTCATTCTCATATCATAAAACCAGAATGAAAGACAGTTATGTAGACCTGGTTTTTCCTCCATATTAGAATCCATCAGAATCAAGCTGTTCTTCAAAGCAGCTTGATTTCAGCAACCTTAAAACTTAGGCTGAATTCCCTAGACAGCTGCTAAGTGATATGAGAATCCTGTCTGTTTTTCTGGAGATGGACAAGCTGATAGTCTGCAATGAAAACTGAAAGACCAGTTTCTGCCTGTAGCAGGCACAGAACAGGAAAGCACACACCTTGGAGACAGATTGTTTTGGGGAGGAAGAAGAGGAAGAGCAATAGCCAGCTCAATTTATGAAATATCGTGTTTCACAACTCCTGCAAGAAGGAATATTTCCCCTCGCCTTTCAGAACAGCAAAACAATTGAAATCTCAATAAACTTCCTTCAGGTGAACTGGGGCTTTTGTCAACACCCTGGTATCAGTCAGTAGACACAGCAATGTTGCAGAAAACAGCCTGAGTAGGATGGGCTAACCTAAGGATAATAAACTAAAAATATAAGGCATGAAGATAAGCATCATTTTGAAATCTACATGTCTGTTTGATTGGAGCAAAATGACATCATATATAAGTGTCTTGTAACATGTCCTTCCCCTGGAAAGTGTTTTGTATAAACCAGTGAGACTCCAGTTCAGCTTCTTTATTTTTTTTCTTTTTTTTCCCAAAGTAATCATTATAATTGCCAGTGCTGCAAGTGAGGTTGCAGAGTTGATGGTATAGACTGGTTACACAAGACTAGTGATGAGGGCCTTGTTGAGAATAAGAAATATCTGAATGGATTCAACTGCAGCTGGAGTAAAATTTCCTGGGAAGTCAGTCACATACTGTCTGATAAATTCTGCTTACGCTGCAAGTTTGTGTTTCTTTCATTAGACAGACTACCAAGGACTGAAAGCTGTTGAAGGGACACGTATATGCCCCACTCAGAGCATTGTCTTGTATCGTGAGATATGCTGACAGGGCAAACTGTGCCCCAAATCAGCTTAACAGTATTTAAGAAACACCTAATGTGGTTAAATACAGCTATAAAAACTGCTAGTAACTGTTCCTGTGATCTCCTTTGAGTTATGCAACACCAACTGCACATTCTTTGTGCAAGACAAGAATTTCACCATCGTTTTGGGACCAGAATGTGACCTTGTCTCAAACACTGTGTGCTACCTTCCCAGAAATGCTATTGCAACTCATGGCACCGTGCATGCTAGTCCAGTATGGGAAGGCACACAAGGACTTCCCTTTAAGTGTAAAGTGACTGGGTCCTACAGGAAACCCTTATTTATCCCCCCAAATTAGGTACCTACTCTGTAGGTTACTTAAATGGATTAGCAGAGAGAAGAGCTGATGGTGCTCTAAAGGACTTACTACATATTTTTAATGATTATTTCTCTTCTTGTGTGCAAGATGTGTTCTCACAATGTACCGAAGCATAAACAACAGAATCCAAAACATCCCAGGATTCTCCTGTGTCAGCCACTGACCAATGGCTGTCTTCAGCCCCAAAGAAGAGATGATGATTTTCATGCAAGGAACGTCCTTCTAGACTATTAGCAAGTAGCAAGACCTGCCTGCCAAGTCCCCTCAGTCTACAAAGAAACTGATTGTGTCACTATTCCAGTGCATGAAAACTAATGATTCCAGGACTGGATGAAACTCTAAGTTTATTTCTACGTCAAGAGGCATAAATATTTGCCAAGTAATGACCAAGACACTTTGTCACCAATACACAATCCATATGTAAATATCAGACATTACAGGTACGTAGATATTGGAAAGCTCTCTAAAGATATCAGCATTGCTTATTGTACATGAAGTGCTTTTGAAAGGAAATGCAGCAGTAGAAGTACCTTTTTTTTCTCTAGTTCTGCTAGCTAAACCCACCAGAGATCACACCTAGAGCTGTATTTCTAGTGCAACCACTCGAATTCACATTAGATTTATCTCACCCTATAAAAGCACAATTCATTAAACAGACTGATAAAACTGGTCTGTTTAAACTAAGGCAATTTTATCACAGTCATTTCAATTATTTAACACTGCTTTCTTAAATCAGTACTTAAAGCTTTCCTTTGACAAGTATTCTTTTAAATAAATGAGCTGCAATTTAAACAATGAGAAAATAATGACCCAGAACAATATATACAATTAGGGAGATATTTTCCAAATATAAATGCTCGGTATTTTTTAAAAGTGATGCACAGTGTCTCAGGCAATGCACACTTACACACTGAAGTGACATTTACAGTTGATCGTGGGATCATCAAAAGAACTTCTAACCAAAAGATTCACTCCTAATCCCAAATTTTGACAAAGTTTTACCTCAACGACATTGTTTGACAATTTAAGATTGTCCAACTCAATCTGTCCAATTCTCATCACAGGACAAAAATTATGGAAACATTACACTGTTGCCATGAAGCCAGTGGCATATTTAACAGAGCTCTTCACTTAGCTGTGATGGGCTGTAGAAATTTGAACCTGGGTAACCGGGTCAGTGGTTATAAGCCAAGGGTGACAGAAGGCAAGCAAAACTGACATGAGCTCTACAAGTACTTTTGCATGTTTCTGGTAAACTTTTTTTTTGCTTTTTCTTCTACATAGAAAACATTTCATAAACAAAAAACCTGACCAAGCTCTGCATCATTCCTTTTTTCATGCAACTACTGAAATCACTGAAAGAGCGTAAGTGGGAATTTTTAAAGACCCACTAATCAAAGAGACCCCTACAGTACCTTAGTGATGATCTGGTTACACCTTCCTAATATTACTTTTATTCCAGCTCATATTTCCACCATGATGACTTTTAAAACAAATCTAGATCACAGGACATAAGCTCCATACCTAATTTGCCTAACTCTGCATCAATGTAAAAAATTGCATCATGGATTTCAGTTTTAAGACTACCTGAAAGAAAACTACCTGCAATTTTACCCCCAAGTAAAATTTATTCGTTCCTTGTTGAAACAATTTCCTATACTGAATTCACAATCACCTACCAACAATGAAATTCTGAATCAAATTTTAGCCACAAGATAAATGCATTGCATAAACTCCATCATGAATAAGTTTACAGACTTTTAAAATGAAATAAATTTTCATATAGGTAATCCTTCGACTCAGTTGTGCATTGCTAAACATTC